>PVHY01003426.1:0-108081 GCA_004024945.1 Uropsilus gracilis
ACCCACTGCCACCTCTGGGCCTTCTGGACTGGCACTGAGAAGCTGCTTAATCCTGGCACTAGGGACTCTCAGAGGCAGCCACAGTACTTATTTGTTCTTTTCACAACAAAGGCTTTCTGAAAACATGATCAGGATAAGGAAAGGTTTGATGCTACAGAGCTATAAAAGCAACTTTCATACTTTGTAGACTTGTTCTTATGTCTCTGACGTCAGATAAGGAAACAAGCAATGAAACAAGGAGCAGTGTTTTGTAAGCAAAAGAGACTCAGCCCGTGTTTGCTGACCTGAGTGCTTGTGTAGCCCCACCTGTGCTAAAGCCAGTCTTTGGCAAAGAGGACTGAGCTCCGTGATGGCCAAGAGTCATTCTTAACATTATTCCAGGAGCAAATTTTTGCATATTCTATCCCCACGCCGCCCACACATTACGCTCCCCACTCAGTCCATATTCTTGCACATCAGGGATACGTTCCTGCCCCATCTGCATGGGTATTTTAGCAGGTAGTGTTGCATCACTACCCAGTTTAGGACGCTTGGTCAGGCCCAGCTTAGTTGAGTGCCTTTGTGCTGTTGGTTCTCAGAACCTTCCTTATCCTTTCCTGCTGCCCTAGCTCAGGGCTGACTGGTCTCTCCAGGTGTGACCTGGACCTGGCTTCCCTGCTTGCTTTGGCAAGCTTCCTGTTGGCTTTGGGACTTGGAGAGCATCAAAGAGAGTCTAGAAATGGAGGAGATGCTGGTAATAACAATGACTCTCATTTTCTAGCAGTGGTAGCTCCCACCCTAGACCTACCATACTCAGTTCTGCCCGGGACTCCCTTCCCAGCCTGGATTCATCACTGTTTCTCCTGCCCAGCTGAGCAGGAAGCAGTGCTCCTGTTGTTACTCTGCTCTGTGTCATGCCCTCGTGCCCTGCATGGCTCCCCACATGTCCTCACCTTCCTACTTTTCTGGATCAACTTTTCCCTGTGCCAGTCATCAGCATGAAGTCTTTTATCCTGGATGGTTCATGGCAGAACCATGTTCTGCACCCCCAAATGTTACCACCATCTTCACAAACATCTTCTTAGTGCTCCTGTCCTGTACACATTCATTGCAGCCGCCACATCACTGTGGTGGTGCCACTTCAGGCTGACACTGTTCTTTCCTTTGTGACAAAGTTCCTCATTTGGTATCAGGTGTAGCTGCATCTGTTTCAGTCTTGTCTGCTGTTTTCTTTCCTGGTCTCAAGGATGATAAAGGCTTTGCTCTGTTCCCTGAGATTCCCGGAGCCCTGCAGAATACTGCATGCCTGCAGAGTTTTGAAAGGCCTCTCTAAAGGCTTTATACAGTTTTGGTCTCAGGCAGAGTGTAAGGACATAAGTAAGAATTAAGTAAAACTAGCAAAATTTGTAATGTTTGGGTGTCAATTTCATTTATTCTATGAATATTGAGCTGCAGCAATATTCTGGGAAGTATTTCTACCTGTGTGGTACAATGCTAACTCATTCAGACTACTTGAAAATGCAGTCCCTCCCTGAACAAAAAGAAGATAATGTGATTAGTTGTAAGAAATTAAAACAGGACAAGAAAGTGAGAGGCTGTGGGGAGGAGGTGTTACTTTGATGAGTGATGCAACAGAGAAGACTTCTTGAAGGAGGTGACACTAAAGCTAAGCCTCAAGTGGAAAAAGGTGGATCCTTCAACTGTGGTGGACTTAGACAGCCTTGGTGTGAATCAGATGCTTTTCTGGTCATGAACTTGAGAAGAGCATAGCTAATTGTTTTAACAGTGGGAGTTTTTTTCCAAGGAAATTCCACTTGCAGCCTAAGCCTCTACTGGGATACAGACCCAGTAGATATAGCTGGGAAGACCACAGTATGAGATAATACAGGAATGAGGGGTCTGTGAGAATTTGGGGGATGACCCTGTTGATTTGAGGGCCCTGAAGTGGCCAGAGTCTTCAGGGATATTTCATAAGAGCCTCCAAGTCTAACTTCTTGTTCACTCTGCTTTCTGGATGGTAAAGTGTGGTGAAATAGGCCATCCCAAACCCTTTGACAAAGTTTTTCCTTGTTGCTTCACAACCTCCAACCATTCAGAGGAGATTATTTAAGTGTTTATACTGTATTCCCACATAAAGTGATTGCTTTTTACATACCTGACATGCTTTTCCCTATAGAACTGCAGACCTTATTGAACTTTGTTCTCTCTTAGATCAAATCTCCTTTTAAAGTCTGTTGAACTACTTGTACCTCTTGTTAGTTTTTGTTCAATAATATATTGTTCTTTCCTAACAAAAAATTTTAAAGCAATTTAGCCTTTCTCAAACGGCGCTTCATGAAAGGCTTGGATCCCTTTCTCTCTTTGGTGTGGGACAGGGAGTTCCTCGTTCCAATATCCTCTCTTCTGGACCTTGAGCAAACAAAACACCAGGATTTCCCTTGATGGAGCAGGCAGGGTGATGAGGACAGCTGGGTTTGGTATGAGAGAAAAAAAAATCTTAATTATTTAAGAACTGATGTTTCTATGGTTTACACTTAACTTGAGAGGGCGAGTTCATCAGGATGTCATTCACAGTCTCAAAGATGCCCTTGCTTACTTTTTCTACAACAATATCAAGACTTTAATTCTTTCTTCTATTATTTATCATTTTGTTTCCCTTAACGGTTGATATTTGACAGAGTCGAAACAGGAACCCTAATGACTCAGGCAAGCAAGTTTAAAGAGGCAAATTTATTTAGAACAGAGAGAAGAAAAATAGAGAAATTAGGGCCCCCTGAATGCAGTTCCAGAGAAACATAAAGGTACACAAAATGGGACTGTCCTTTGGTAATATTTATATCTTTCCCCTTAATTGTTCTAAGGCTTTATCAGCCTCTGTAATGGCTAATGTCACAGAAACAAAAATATCTTTTGTTTTTGGGCTGGGAACTTTCTTGGGTCTGTCCAAAAATGTCTCACTAACATTTCATCTTTCTTAGACTAAAAGTGCCCAGTTAGTTCTGGTTAGTATTTGTTGCCCTTAGTCTAACATGTGGCTAGTAAATTCCTTTGGAATTTGCTTTCTTTGTCTCTCTAATTGTTCAATCTTGAGGTCTGTTGTTTACCTACTTATTCTGATCCTGGGTATTTCCTTTCCCTGTGTCTCACTAAGAAATAGAATATCTAAATTCTTTATTCTTGACTATCTAACTAAATCATTCATCCTTTGATTATTTAGTCAGATTTTATTGCTTTACAGTTCATTTGCAGAACTGTACAATTTCTGTCATACATTATTCTGTCTGAACTTCACTCCCCCACTGCCGATATCCTGTCACACCATTTTGTCTCCTTCAGCACTCCAACTTCTTGCACTCCTGAAACTGCCAAACTTTTCACATAGTCTGAGTTACTTCATTCTCAAAGGACTAGCACTTGCTTTCTTTGTTCTATTTTGAAAATACAATTTTCCCCTTTTGCTGATTTTCTAGAGATGAAGGAAAAATACTAGTTCTTTTTTTTTTCCTTCTTTGTGTGTCTGTATTTACTCATGCATGTAGAAAGGACCCAGAAAGGTTTAAACCATTAATGAATTAAAAACTGTTATCTTTGCTTTGGAGACCTTATATGTATTTAGGTGTATTTCTTTTCTATGCCAGTGATAATAACTCAAGATTAAGCAAGATACTCAGTATTAAATAGGAGATTATATAAAAGCTTGGTTATATAATTTTGTCAAGTACACATGTATATTGCATTTCCTTGGGGTGAAGGCTAGGGCAGGGTCACTGGTTGCCAGGACTTTAAAAGCAAACAGCAGAAAGCACATACTCAAATCACACACACCACTTTTCAGTACTGTTATGCAATTAACAACTTGCACAGTAAACTTGAATTTTTCCTGTTGAAGTTCAATAGTTTCTCTGTTGCTCTGTGAAGAGAATCGACATATAGAGGACAAGATATTGTCTGAGTGTCCCAGTAACAGGTCATGCTGCAACAGTTTTTACACACTGTGACTAATCAGTTCCTTACTCAAGGACAGATAAGGGACCTTTTGTGTTGTGAGTTCCCCTTGGGTGACAGTTTAGATAAAAACTTGCTTAGGAAACTGCTTATAAACTCTCCTCAAGCACATAACCCCTCTATATCAACCTTATTAAAGCATTCATGTCAGTCAACATGCATATCTAAAAATTTTTCTACATTATCTCTAGGTTCCCGCCAACAAAATATTGCTGACTCATGCTGAACAAAGGTGACTGACTGCCAACACATTAGAAATACCTAATACAGGCCAGCTCACCCTTACTTGCACTCGCTTCACAGGGTCTCTGTTGTAGTCCCAGGTGGTTAGGGATGGAATGAAGCTCATACTGTTGCTTTTGAAGTCACTCTGTTTCTTAAGTTCTCCTGCTGTCCACCATCCCAGGAGGCACTAAGGGACCAGTGGCTCCACTGGTTCTTAGGGCTTATCAAATAGTGTGTCTGCAGGTGACATGGAAATCAGACAGGTAAAAGAAACATACTGACGACTGTCCAGAATTAGGAAGCATTACCTTGAACATGACATAAGAATAGGAAGCACCACCTAAACTTTGATAGATAACTGAGACCAGAATTCCCATGTGCCAAGTCTTTCCTTCCTTTCTCTCCTATGAGTTGCATGTGGCTGGACAGAATAGGTAAGTCTCCTGGCGAGGATGAGCAGGTGGAAATTATTGTGAATGCATGTGTGAGAAAGTAGAGAGCTCTGATGAGCAAAATCTTTTACTTGTGCAAATATAATTATTTGTATAACCTTTCTCATTTTTCCCTTTTTAACTGTAGGACTTCTCTGGGTCTACAGTTGAAAGTGTAAGGTGGTCCCCAGGGGGCCATTATTTGAGAGCGCTCTGGGTTTGTTTTCTTCTATAGATATCCATTAGCCATGTATCTGTGACGTGACCTTCATGAGCTCCACCAGGATTCAGTTGTTCTTGAGCAGATTTAGGCCACAGTAGCCAATGATCCACCTGTGTGGACTGCCACTTTCTTTACAATAGGTGCTAGATGCAGAGAGGCTCTGAGAACATCCTGAGTAAAGAAGAAGCTATTTTGTGGCAAAATAAACCTGTTGTTTACTTAGGAGAAGACTGTTAGCATATCCTTAAGCCCCTTACCAACCGATATCTCAGAAGTTCCATAGTCCAGTTAAGCAGAATTCTGTGTGTTGCTCACTGATCTCTACTCTGCTCCTTTTCCAGGCATGGACACAAGAAAACCTTCTCCCCATGCCCCTTCTCTGATGCTCTGTGGATTCTGCACAGCTGGGATCTCACCTGACCCTCTCCTGGCATCAGGGACGGTGTGTGAGCCTTCACTGCCTCCCACTATTCAGTCATCTATCCGAGTTTCCCCGGGGGGGGGGGGGGAGGAGTGTGTGCACCTGGGGTCTTGCTTCTTTCTGTAGCTTTTCCTGCCAGTGTCTCCAAGGTTCCGGAGAGAAGTGAAAGGGATGTAGGGACCAGGCTGCCCTCTCCCCTGGATGCCTGTAGGGCAGCTCCCTCTCACTAAGCATTGACATTATACTTTACTGTGAGAGGAAGACAGTCTCCTTTTTATCTGTTCTCAAGATTTGCCTGAATGAAATGGAGGGAGTTGTCTGTCTCTGTGAGCCCTCTGCTAATGGGGTCACCACATCTGCAGTGTTGGGGCCCAGAGGGGGCCAGGCAAGGTGCTGCTCCCAGGCTGCCACCATCTCCCACCACCTGGCCAGCCTTTCCTCAGCACTCACGCTCATTGTGCTCTTCCAGTCTGTCTACTCCACTCACCAATATAGGACCCCAGCTCCCCCCAGTCTCCAAAATCTTCATTCCCTAAAGCCTTGTGCCTCCACTTGCACAGCCACACTCTGTTGCCCTGAACTCTGAAGTCCTCTGAATGTTCCCTCTGCAACTTGTGGCTTGTCTTTGCAAAATTTTAGATCCTGAGTGTGTCTGAACTCATGCCCATCCCTGTCCCCTTTACATCCTATTCAAACAGCTTCCCTTGACGATACAGCTTCCCCTGCAGAGACCGTGGTTCTGTCAAACCCTCCATGGTGTTTGTGGAGGGCAAAAGAGGGGGCTGCCTCCCTTTCCCTGCCTCTTCTGGCCATTCACCTTACCGTTCTCTGAAACCCCAATCTGCTCTTCTCCAGTCAATTATCCCCACCCTTTGATTACTCACTCTGGTCTTTGAAGAATCTAGCAGCTGCCTCTGGCACATGTGTCAACATGATGGTTTCACACCTAGTGGTATTTCTGATATCCTGATTGATGTCCATTCAGTGTTCTCTCTCCATCTCCATGGCCATTTTTATTATGAGTAAATTATTTTCTTTTTACAGAACTCTCAGTCTCTTTCTCTATATCTTTGCATTTAAATCCTCAAAGGGTTGGGTTGTCTCTTAAATTTGGCCTTCTGGGGTCTCTGTGACCTCATGTACATGTTCACCTTAATATTAACAATGAAATTATAAAGTAAAATATTCATCAATTTATTATGGATACATACTTGGTTAAATGCCAAGAACATGGACCGACAGGTCATTGATTTTGATCTTGACCCATATTTTCAGACAATTTTAGTCTATCAATAATCAATGTCATGGCTGAACTAGATCTTGTGTTTTTTATTATGATTACAAGATGCACTTTAAAAACAAACATTAGGAATAAATGGAGGTAAATGACTTACAAGATTCAGAATTTATACAGCACATCCAGGCCTCACAGGGAGAACAAGGGAGAGAGAGAGGAAGCGTGGAGAGAGAGTGCTCTGGCATCAGGGGTTTTATTTTGTTGGGTTCAAAGGTAGGGGTCTAGGATTGCAGGAGCTTATTCTTCACTAGTAAACTTAAAACATAAGATCTGGAATTTAAAAGTAGGAAGAGAAAATAAGAAACACACACATGCTTAAAGCCCCATATTGATATGAACCTACCAGGGTCAGCAGCACAGTGCCTCAGTAAGGGGGGCAGGTGGCCTTTATCTGGCTGGGTGTCTGGCAATGTGACTATCTGAGGTGTCCTGCTCTGAAGTGGGCACTTTGTCTTCCAAAAAGAAAAACCAACTGTCAGGGCCGACACCAGCAGGACCAGAGCCTAGTTGAAACAGAAAGATAAATGACAATGTTATATTGTGGTGTCTTTTCTCCAACACCAACTGTACTAATGCAAGATGCAGAAGGCCTCGTGACCAGTAATACTGAGCAAAAGTCACTTAGGTGTTATCCAGCACAGTTCCCCATCAGTTGCATGTATGACTTCTCTCATGTGGCTTTTCAATTGTGTTACCTGAGGTCATGTGGACGCTCACAAGGAAGAGTGGTTGTGACCCTGGCCAGATCTCAGGAACCCTCGGTGTGGGCAGGTGCATCAGTGTCTAGGTTGAGTGGGAGTTCACGGTGATGGGAACTTGGGGGAGTGGAAGAGGTGATCCTGTGAAGAACAGACCTGAAATAAAGGCAAATGTACGGTACTTACCCTTGATCTCCGCGAGTTTTTTTCATGCCAAAAAGAATCAAAGAAACAGTACATAGAAACAGAAGGTGCTTAGAGGTCACATTACTGGGAAAATGATAACAAAATGAGTGGGAGGGGGGTTTCAAGTAAGCTTGTTAACTGTGTGTTTGAGAAAAAAAAACACTGAACTTTGTTCAAGAAATTCTGCATAATACTTTTGGATGGGATTTTTCACAAAAGAAGGGTGAGGAACTTAAATAGAATTAATGCTCAGAAATGATCAATGATTTTCTTGCATCCTGTGGAGAAAGTCTGAGGACAGGTTGACATGTTTCATTGATCACCAATCCCAGGAGTCCCGGAAGACCAGTGTGAGGAGACAATTCAGCTGCTGTGGTCTACAGTTCTGCATGACAGTCCTGCACAGTGAAACTGCAGAGACCCGAGAGAATACACAGAAAGCCAGTGGAATTTTCCACTTTCATTTTGGAGTCTTTGGCAGCTATAACCCAGCCCCACCCACCTAGAGGTTGGCAGAAAATAAAAACACGGAGACTCTTGATTAGGAAAAGGGAGTACGAACAGAGACCAACGTAGGCTGCACGCAGCGATGGCCCTCACCCCGAGAAGTTCTGTGAAACTGAGTGATGGGCATTTCATGCCAATGCTGGGATTGGGCACTTATGCTGCAGCTGATGTAAGTGGAACCCCAGGGTCTGCAGGATGAAATGCAACACGCTCTTGGGCTCTCAGCAGTCCAGGGTCCTTGTGTCACATACAAATGAGGCTCTGGCCTCATTTGACTCATTGGACTTTCATTTTACCGTCTCTAAGCTTCACTGACTAGGGCTAGTTGTTCACTCTGGGAATTTTGTGAGTGGGTTGTCTTTATTGTTAATATTAGAGTTGTTTTGGGTCCATGATATAATGATGTTGAGATTAATGTCTTTTGTACGGCATCAATAGCTTTCCTAAATCCTCTATTTTCTTACCTGTTTCCATTGAAGTCTATTTTTTCTCCCAGCTCATCTGCTGCAGCAGTGAGCCTCTCTGTGCTCTATGTTGGGCTCACAGGCCAGTGGGTAGTGGGCACAGGGATAGAGGGAGGGACATGTTTACTTTTTAGCAGCTCTGCTGTAGGTTGCAGATGAGAATTTACTCAAGCATTTCCATCCTTGACATCTTTTGTCAGATGAAACACATTTGGGGCGGAGGGGCAAGCGTTAGGTGTTTAGAAAAGACAAGTCAGGAGGCATAAAGCAACAATGGAGACAGACTTGTTCATGTCCGAATTTCATGCTCACATGCACGCAGGTGTCTGCAGTGCGCTAAGAGTCACTCTGTGGTACAGCATGGTGGGGCAGTTGGGGATGTTTAGAATTGTCCTACAATAACACAGCTGGAATCCCTCCATCTCAAAAAGTCTGTGGCATGAATATCAATGCTTAAGAGCTTTGAATTGTTTTTTTCAATGTTTTTTTTTTCATTTTCTGTTGTATCTGTCATCATAGCTTAGGTATCAGGTATACTGCATATGCCAACTTCAAGTTTTCTTACTGTTGCTAATGACAGACCAGTGCCAGAGACAAGAACAGAATATCCCATAATCTCCTCGCTTACAATAATAAGTGCATTTGCTCAGTATAGTAGAAAAGGTAGGAAGTAAAAGTAAACCTCTTTTATATCCTAATCTGAATCCTTTTTCTGAGTGTGCCTCCCCCCTCCAGGTGAACAGATTACTGTGGGTCCTTGTAGGAAGGGAGGTACCTCCCTGCATCTGTGTGTGCCCTTTCCTTTGTTCATTCCAGTATGTTTTCTGGGAAACAAGAGGGTTTAGTAGCTGAGGTTTAGGCATTTGAAATTTGAGAGAGGCTGTAAAATGCTGTGTTGACTTTGTTCACACCCTAGTCAGGTTTGTGAGGGAGAATATTGCGGAAGCTCATTGTCAGGTGAGTAACAGTAAGCTTCTGCTTTTGCATTTACCTTCTCTTGCTAGAGATTTTCTGGAACTTGCCCCAGAACTTGTCCTCTCCTCAGTATTTCACAGATATGCCAACACTGGGCAAGGGGCAGCCTCATGTAACCCCTGGATATGGAAATCATGTGTGGATCTTAGTCACTTCAAAGACTGAGACAAATATTAGAATAAGTTTACCAGTGTTTGATGTGGCAAGCAGAAAAAAAAAATGAACTTTTTCATCTTATGACAGTGGCTATCAAAAAAAAAAAAAACTAAGTAGATTATGCAATCATTAATTGATAAGTCAGTCAATTAGACTGAAATAGATTTCTACATGGTGTTAAAATTTATTCCTCAATGTGGGAATTTGAATAAAAGATAGTTGCTCTCTTTCTGGGACTTGGCCCTATGGCTGCATAGCTGCATGACAATGCTCAATATTATTGCATTAAGTGGCAGCAGAAGATGAGGTGTTCAGAGAGAGGGAGCTGATGTGAGCAGGAATTTTCTGGGAAGCCTTTGAGGAGAAGGCAAGTTGAACTTAAGCAAGGTTTGAAGTCTAATGGCATTCTAATGGGCAGTGAGATTGACTCAATTCAATCAGGATCAACATGCCTCCATCCTTATCCCTTCACAGATGTTCTGAAATTGATCAAAGGACACCTCACAAAAACCCTGTGCATGAAACAGGTGGCATGAACAAGAACAGCTGAAGGGAATATTGCCTGTTGTCATGAGTAGAATTCAAGCAAAGGAGTATCTAGTTTTTCCCTGTGATAAAGGGAAATTAATACCCAGCTCTTCTGCAAAATAAACAAGCAAGCAAACAAATAAATAAAATCAGAATAATTCAAAAATTATTCATAGTGCTTTCATTTAAAAGTCTCTGTCCATTTAGCTATACAACACATCACTGAAACACAAGCAGAAGATGCATCCCACTGCTCTATCTGGGTTCAGTGGTATTCTGACACTCCTTGCCAGTCATTCTTCATTGCACCAGCTTCATCCTCTGTGGTGTTAGTATAGGTTGCTTGTATAATAGGGTAATGCCTGAGGGATCTGGGCCCAGGCTACTGTGCCTTCTTTTAGTCCTTATTGCTAACATTGTCCGTTCGCAGTACCAAGCGACTTCCTGGTATCAAGAGTTGCCCTGGTGACTTCCCCTAATTCCCAACATAACGCCTCTCTGCCACCATTATAGAGAAGCTACTGTAGCTACTTTCCGGAAGTGGGAACAGTTGCCATGGCCAGGACAGTTTTTTGTATGAAGATGTTAAAGTATTCACTTTTTCTATATCTTGTTTAACGTTTGTAATTCTTGTCTTTTTGATAAGAACATCTTAAATTGTATGAGGTATTTTCCCACTGTGGTTTTACTTTGCAAAGCCACTTAACTAATGCTTAGAGATATTAACTTCTTTGGGAACACATTAACTCAGTTCTTGGATCATTTTTAAATTGGGCAATTTATTGATTTGATTGATTGCTGTTGAGTTCTATGTATACTTCTTATATATTTAGGATATTAATCTTTTGCCAGTATGTGTTTTCTGAATATTTTTCCCACTCTATTAATCATTTTCTTGATATGTAGATATTCTGCTATACAGATGTTCTAATTTAGTCCAAAAAACAAACAAACAAAAAAAACCTTTGCCAAGATCAATATCAAGAAGTATAACCCCAAGTTTCTTTCTAGAGTTTTACAAGGATTTCTTTTGTTAATGACTAAATTCTAGAACTTCAGAGTTTAGCACAATGTCAGACAAATCAACATATCAAAGGTGATTAATGAATGTTTTTTTCATAAATACTGACTGAGAGACTTAGAGGAATAATGGATAAGAAATAATCCTAAATTATTTCTTTATTGTTACTTTAACAGCCTAACTGAGTTGGGAAACTGGAGCAAAGATGAGTGACTCATTTGCAATTAATAAGGAAAAATAGATGCTGCAAACTATAGCTGTATCCATGTCTATCTTTATATGTACTTCTATGTCTATGATTACACTTAGATCTTTAGAAGTTTCCCCTAAGTGTCAGAGATTTTCCTTTTATTTCCTTACAGCAAAGTCTTTGCTGAATTTGATTCATTTTACATGTTTGTGGTAGATAATTTTTCATGAATTCATTTCAGATTACTAGTTGCATTGAAACTTAGTCTGTACCCAGTATAGGGTTACATTGTCTGACATTGTGCTAAACCCTGAAGCCCTGGTAATGTTTATTACCAAGACTTGTACCTTTCATCAAACATAGGTACAGAAGACATGTAGAAACTGTTAGTGAAAAATATTATTAAGGAATTGAATTGTTTTCCTCCATTGCACTGATTACTAATCTTTCTTATTCTTATTTTTTAGGTTCCCAAGAGCCAGGCTCTTGAAGCCACCAAGATGGCAATTGATGTAGGATTCCGTCACATTGATTCCGCGTACATGTACCAAAATGAGGAGGAAATGGGAAAGGCCATTCGAGAGAAGATTGCTGATGGAACTGTGAAGAGAGAGGACATTTACTACACTTCTAAGGTAATAGACATTCCCTGTTACTTTCAGAGGATAAAACAACCATTGATCTTGTGTTGATTTACCTCTTATCATTGTTTAATGCCGTTTGATAGAACAACAGTATGTAATTGTATGTAGAGCAAAGTAACAGCACTGATCTTATCTGTCCCATGATTAACTGATTCACTATGGGAATACCCTTTTATTCTTCAACAGAATTTCTCAGGACATAGCCAAGTGGAGTTGACATATTATTCATAAAAGACACCCAGACCAGAAAATGCTATTTTTCAAGTCAGTGTTGAATTCATTTAAATTAGGCGAAAGTCCCCACTATAATTGTGATAAAGAGAATTGAGATCTCTATGTAAGTCTACATCAAAGATAACCTTTTACAGAATGTGAACTTTTTAACAATATTCTTTTCAGGAGTTTATTATATAGTATAGGATACTCCATTTCCTCAATTCTTGAAATTTTGATTTTTTTTTTTTTTTTGAGACCAGGTCTCAACTATTTTTGCCTGTGGAACCACAGGCTCGCGTTGCCCAGAGCACCACAGACTCAAGCAATCCCCAGCCTCAGCTTCCCAGGTAGCTGGGATTATAGGCATGCGCCACCACGCCCAGCTGTTTTTTTGAGACTAGATCTCGCTACGTGCCCCCAGTAGGACTCAAACCGCGATCCCTGGCCCCGGCCATGGCTTCCTAGGCTGCCACTTACAGGCATGCGCCACCATGCCTGGCCAAAATTTTGATTTCTTTCTTGTGTATCTAAGTTTTATATGCAGTGTTCCTAAAGTCAATCAAATAAATTTCAGTTCTCTTTTAGGGTCTCAATTATACTAAGTCATGTAAATTTAGCTCCATTGTTTCTTATTTGACCACCAAAATGATGTTTTATATTTCTCAATCTATTTCTGACTTAAAAAAAAAAGCAATCAATTATTCCAACAACAGTTAGTCTACTACATAATCTCGGAGGACATCACTGCCCTCACTCTCATCTCCATCCCTGGTTATGGAAAAACACCACTTCCTGTAAGAGAGGCAAGGCACGTTGGGGCCCATTGTTGGGTGATTTTCACATGCACAAACCTATTTTCTCTAACCTTATGACCTAATAAATTGAGTTTCTAATTATGTTTATTCTTTTAACCATGATATGTAATTTTACTCACCAAGTGTGTGAAAACACAATTAATTTTTTAAATTTATTTTGGTCACTGCAGCTTTGGTGTACTTTCTTTCGACCAGACTTGGTTCGACCAGCCCTGGAAAGATCACTGAAGAAACTTCAATTGGACTATGTAGATCTCTATATTATTCATCTGCCAATTGCTTTGAAGGTCAGCTTTTGTTTTTCCTTGTTAGCCCCAAGACTCTTTCATTACTGTGCTAAGCAGCTTCATGGTCTCATTAAGCTTGATATTTTGTGTTTGCATAGAAAAAGGTGGGTTTGAGAAAGGTGGATAGAGTTGTTGGATGATTAATGACTTCCCTTGGCAGCTGAGTCACGTTTGTTGGTTTCTTTTCATCTCCCAGACATTAGAGGATTTTTGAAATTCAAAGATCTCATTGCTTCTAAATCAATTAGTTGAGAAAATTCCCTATATCTTTAAATGATATGATCTCTCAGTGAATAGGTTCCTCAAGAATTCTGAGTTACAACATTTAGCAGAGATACAATAGGAAGTCTTTGTATTTTGAGGGACAGAGCTCCTCCTATATGGACCTCTCAAACCCATCCACAATGAGGAACCTTAGGCTGGTCCATATCATACAGCTGGGCTCTCATTCTCTAGTCTCATCAACATGTATGTTTGCTGAGGCTATCTAGTACCCACACTATCTCTGAGTTATAGTATCATAGACTGGAGCTAAAACACATTGATTAATAAAGGGAGTTCCTCTTATCCTAACGAGTCTTTCTTTGAGAAATAAAAACAATCTCAACAGCAGGAGAATTCTGCCTCAGTGAAATTTCACAGGGTATGTTAAAGCAAGAAGAAGATTTTTGTTTTAGTCTTTTGCTGATTCTGACCTTTCTTTCCCCTAAATAACCACCTTCCCTCCCTGCCCCCCAAACAGTCTGATTAGGAAGCATAGCCTCCTGAGGGTGTGTGACCAAACTCCTCAACACCAGGAAGGTCATTCATTTAAAAACATGTACTTCATCCTCTCTTCTATCTCTACAACAGCCTGGGGAGGACCTTTTGCCAAAAGATGCTAGTGGGAATATTCTTTTAGAGACAGTGGACCTGCCTGGCACATGGGAGGTGAGTATGCCAACACCAGAGAAGCAAGGTGGAAGGTGGAAGTGAACAGATGGGGAATCACAGATATGGTTTCAGCCTTTTAATTTCTGCCCCAAGACCCATCACCAAACTCTGCACTTTGGTGTTCTCCTGTGTAAAGGAAGGGGCTTGATTGGGATGAACTTTTAAGACCTGTTTTGAATCTAAACTTCTATGTTCTATGTAGAGGCATCTTTGTGATATCACTCAGGTTAAGCAGATGAGCCCTACATGGGGATCTGAGGAAACCATATGAAATTAGAATTATGTCCCAGTACAAACTTGACAGTGAAGGAGGAAAGTCTCTTGTCTCACTTAGCAGAGGAATAGATGTAGAGAGAAATGAACTCTACCTTTCATTATGCCATCCACATACTTTTTTCACTACAACAAATTTTTTAATAAAAAAGCAAAAAAATTAGAGCAGTTATCAATAAAACAGGATATTAAAAAATAGAGAAAATAAATGAAACAAATTTGACGTTCAAAAAACTGACAAATTTGACAAATCTTAAGTCAAACTAAGAGAAAAATCATGTTACAAAAATTATATATATATACATATTTACATGCTTTATGGCAAAATAGTTACTTTGAAAGGTGATGAGGGAGACCAGGAATTTGAAAGCATCTTAATATCTTTTCAATGCCTGAATATACAAGTAGTAGTCAAGGACACAAGATATGTGTGCATAACAATAAAGTATGGAAGAAGTTAATGTATTCAAATGATAAACTGGTTTGTTTAGCTTAGACAATTTGTTACATATGTGAAAACAGATTTGCAGTTTTTAAAAAGTTCAGTTTCCCTGAGTTTCCACTGGAGTCCCTGTAGTTGTGCCACCACCATATCACTCATGAAAAAAAAAAAATTAGTAGTTCAATGTCAGATGATGACCAATCTGTATTCACCACACATTTCCTTCCCTAGGCTCTGGAGAAGTGTAAAGATGAAGGCTTAACCAAGTCCATTGGGGTTTCCAATTTCAATCACAAACAGCTGGAAATGATCCTGAAAAAGCCAGGGCTCAAGTACAAGCCAGTCTGCAACCAGGTGAGCCCTCAGGCCTCCAGGGGCTCCTGGCTCTTCTCTCCCACCTTCTCTTATTAACCTCCCCCAAAAGTCTGACTTTTGCAGCAACAGGAACTGCCAAAGAAGGAAGAGGGTGAGTGGAGTGGGGACAGTATTGTTTCAGTGCTTCAGAGGTAGCTTGGAGTTTCCTCTGAGCCTTTTGAATGGAGATGTGTCTTGGCCCATGACAGGGTTGGGCAGGAGCTCAAGGAGGGGCAGGACTAGTGGGACAGATTTCAGGGTCATTGCTAATAGTCGGGGCCACAGATGGTAACTGAGCTACAGCAATAGGTGAACTCTTCTGGGAAAGTTCAAAGCAGGAATAGGAAGAGGGCAGGAAAGTCAACCTGCAAGGATCAGACAAAGAGGCACTGGAAGGAGGTGGAATAGGAATTGATAGACCAGTAGAGGGAAAGTGAGGAGAGTTTGGTGTCGGTGGGAAAAGAGGATTGAAATTTTGAATGAGCTGTAGACCAGATTCTGCTGAAAACAGCAATGCAAGCAGTGACAAAAATTACTGTATTCCATGAGGTGGAGCACATTGGAGAGCCAACAGGACTTGTTACAGTGGTGAGAGAAAAAACCAGATCAGGGCAAATAAAAATTGAGGAGATAATAATTGCAATTAAAAGAAATAGCTAAATATTTAATTAAAGGAAATTTTTTTTAAAATAGCTAGTGCTTTTTCTGATCTTATGCCTTGGCAATTTGAGTAGCCCTTTTGTAAGACTGTTTGGTGAGAGATTTATGAAGATTAATCGCAAAAGAAAAAAACTTAATACCATAATATTACTTTTAAAAAGCATATTAATCAACTATTTGGTACTACTTCAGTACAGTGCTTTCATCTGGGATAAGCAGAAAACTCAACTGAAGCTATAAATTTAATGTGATAAAACACTTCTGGAGGGTGTGGGTTTTGTTATTTAGAAGCTGAAAGGTTGGAACTTGGATCTGATTTATTTTATCAAGGCTGAACCTGTTTGCAAAATGACTTCCCCCTCGTAATTGGGTTAAGTGTCCCTGTTAATGCTGAGGTGAGAGAGAAAGAATAACTGATTTCATTTAAAGGCATTTTAGAAAACTGAGGGGGAACATTGCCAAACTAAAAAATAGCACACATATATTAATGTAGTACTAGCTATTCCTTTGAAATATTTTTCAATTCTACATGTGACTGCTCATGTGTTCTGATATCTCTTGGTATTGGCAACGTATAGGTGGAGTGTCATCCTTATCTCAACCAGAGCAAGCTGCTGCAGTTCTGCAAGTCCAAGGACATCGTGCTAGTTGCCTACAGTGCCTTGGGGTCCCATAGAGACCCACTATGGTAATGAAGCTATCAGTGTGGACTTATGTCAGCTATTCTATGATGATGAGTACCCACTTTTTATTATGATGATTATCCACTTTTTAAATATTAAAAATTGTTTGTTGGAGGCTATGTGTGGGAAGAAGTAAAGTGGGTGGAAGACAGAGTCATAGACTGGGGCTCAGTAAGCATTCAGAGTTGAGTTTATTGGAGTCAAGGTCAAATATATACCCTGGTAAAGGAATGATTACAATGAGGTAATAATCCAGTAAAAAGGAGGTAAAACTAAGATCCTGTGGTATGCAGCCCATAGTAGGGGGATTCATTCTTCAGAAAACCACCCTGGAGGAAACCATCTTTATCTTTCAGGAAAATGTCTCTCTGGTGGTGGCTTAGTCATAGGAGGGTACTGCCATTTACAGATAAGAACCCTTTCCACTTTGCTGAAGGAACCATTCCCAGTTTGCTAAAGATGAGCTAGAATAGATAAGGGTGTGCCCTTTTGTAAGGCATATCTCCTACTCATTTACAGTGTCCCACAATGGCTTTTTAAGGCATGGTTCACATATGAAAAAGTAAGCTCTGCAGTGTGGTGAATCCCCTGTGCCTTCCCTGAGCCTTAACAGTCACCACCATTCTTTCCTTCTTGTTTCATCTGCACATCCATCTACTCCAAACTTCCAGATAAAATGGGATTTCATGGTAAATCTCATACAGTCTGTCATACATGAGTCATAGTGGCCCACTCATGACAAATGGATGTACTCTTAACCCAAACTCTGGTCAGATACAGAACATTTCTATCTCCCGAAGAAGTTCTCTTGTGTTCCCTCCCAATTCCTCCTCACCATGAGGTAACCCTTTTTCTGATTTATTTTTCAACTTAGATCAGTTTGATAAGCTCTAGTAGTTCACAGATAAAATAAGTCGTAGAGAATGTATTCTCGTGTCCAGCTTCCTCTGCTCTGCATGTTTTCTGTGTGATATGTTCATGCTGTTACAGATATTCATTTCTATTGCTGAGTAAGATTCTGTTGTATGGACAGATGTTTCTCCATTCAGCATTGATGCAAATATTTGTTTTTTCCATTTTTGTACAGTTATGAATGTCTCTCTATGGATAATCACAAAACATTACTTTTTCATACCATATCGTATCTTCTTGGCTTAAGTAGGGAATTTGGGGAAAAGAAAGAAAACATTCTAGATTTTCAGTACTTAACCTTTCAAATTGTTGATTTCTGTTTTCAGGGTGTCACCAGAAAGTCCACATCTACTGCAGGATCCTGTCTTGAATGCCATTGCCAAGAAACGTAATTGCACCCCAGCTCAGGTTGCCCTGCGCTACCAGCTGCAGCGAGGAGTGGTGGTCCTGGCTAAGAGCTTCAATGAGAAGAGAATCAAGGAGAACTTCCAGGTACAGGATGATGACTGTCCCCAGAGGGGGCTTCTGTGTTTGAGGCTAATTCTCCTGCATCTCAGAATATACCTGAGTGCATTCATATCCTCTCCTCCCTGGTGTTTTTGGGGAAGCTTTGAAGGTGGGATTGATTGATTCCTTGATAAATATGACCTGAGATTCAGTCTCTTAAGTCTGAGCTTTGCCTCTTCCTGGTTGTGTGACAGTGAGCACATTTCATTTGTAATTTTCACCAGCTTTAGCAGTCTTTTTGTGCAGAAAGGAGGAAAACTACTCCATTTTTCAACCACTCTCCCTAATGAATTCCTAAATGTACTACAATATCAAATCACATAAGATTTGCAGCTTTATGAAACCATCACAGTTAATTGTTGATCACCATTGTTCTTGGTATAGTTCCCTTAGTGAGATTTTTTGATATTAAGATAAAATTGTCTGTGTATATGGCAGTCTCCTCAGATTGTGAGATCTTCAGTATAGTAACTCCTCCTAGGTAATTTTTCATCATCTTTTCCTCCAGCTGCACTCCTGAAGATTATAATCTAGAAAGATTTTAGACTGATCAAATTAATAAATGGATAAAGATTTTTCCTAATTCATGCCTCATATATCCTTCGTTTCTTTCAATCAGTCAATCAGCTCATTTTGTTGTGAATATCATGAGAATTTTGGAATATGATGGAAATTCTCTTCATTTTAAGATGAGAACTAAAAACATCATGAGTTCAATATTTTCAAAGTATGACATTTAGAGGACATTATACATTGAAGTTGTAAATTTAATTCATTCAATTTATAGAAATATGTGATAAGCAAATCTAAATCTCATTGTTAAACCAAATGAGAAAATAACCACATACTATTTTATAATTCAGTTCAGAAAGTCAATAAATATCCATGAGAATCATAATCTTCTGGGAGATATACATATATATAATTTATTGATTATTTTTATATAGCTGGACCACATCATAGATGAAATGAAAATTTGATGTTAAAGTCGAGCTGGGTGAATCTTTTTAATGTTCAAGTATTTTCTTCTTTTTTTTCCCCCCACCACCATTCTTTATACCTCTTTGGATCTGTCTCCCACCCCTTCTTTCTTAAACTGAGAAGATTCACTTCATTTATTAATGTGTTAGTTTTTAATAAGCATTTTTGCTTTGTTGAATCATCTATGTAAACATCTAATATTGTCTTTGTTACTCTGACTTCCTATGCTATAGACATTTCCTCAAATACCTTCCATTTTGATGTAAATAGCAACAGTTTGTCTCTCCTGATTGTTGAATAATTTATATTATGTGAATGTATCATGTCTTCTTAATCCAGTCTTTTAGTAGTAAACTGTTAGGTTGTTTTCAAGTTGACAACAAACACTGTAGAGTATATGATTTTATTTGGTGATTGCACATTCTTTGAAGTTGCCCAAGAGCGGGATTGCTGGACCATAGACTATTCTCATTTTTAGTGGGTTAAAGTAAATCCAGATTGCTTTCTAAAAGGAATGCACCAGTTTCCATTCCCACCATTACTGTAATAGGATTCCTCTTTCTCTGCATCTTCTCCAACGCTTCTTGTTTGGAGAGCATTTTTAAGATAAATGAAGACAGATACATTATAGTTAGCTACCTAACTGAACTGAGAGATAATGGTACTGGTTTTCCCTGAAATTGGTCCTTGCATGAAATAATGGGTTTTCCACTTTGCTATTTCTTACAAAAGAATGTCAGTTTTTCTATCAATGGATCAATGGATATTGCACGAGGAGCTCTCTGTCACCAAATGAGGACAGATCTGGACTTATCTAAGAGAGACATTCAAAAAGGAAAACTGTAAATATACGATGTATAAACATTCTAAACATCATCAGAAAGACCTTTCCTTGTAGAGGGAGGAGTAAACCCAGGAAGAATTATGCTTAGGAGTGTTATGAGCTGCTGGTGAGTTTGAACTGTCCCTAAAGTCAACTGATTCTGGAAGAGGCCTTTAATGACAAGCTATTCTTTATTCCATTACTTGCTTAAACTCAAGGCTGTGTCAAACTCTAAGGATGGTAGGAGAAGGAAAGTTCTCCATTCTACTGGAAAGATCTCATGTTCAAGGAAGGAAGCCAGCTGCCTTGGAAGAGAGTTTTATGTGATTCTTTCCTTCTTTTCAGATTTTTGACTTTGAACTGACTCCAGAAGACATGAAAGCAATAGATGGCCTTAACAGAAATTTTCGATATGCTGATATGCATTTGTAAGTGACTTGTTGACTATTTTCCATTGTTGTCATGTATATGGAGATTAGCAGAGGGACTACTTCCCTAGGCAGGAAGTCAGACCTGATTTCCAGCAGAGAAGTAAAACACAGCTTCCTTTAGCCCTCAGATGAGATGCTTATTCTGGGGTGCTATCTGTGATTCAACATAAATGGAAGTAAGTTTCAGAACTACACATAAAATTGCCAAGTTCACATCACCGTGAGTCTCTACTTTTATGACCCTAACAGTTGTGTTTAGGGTCTTCACTCAGGGTTGATGGGTCCATGACACACAGAGTTACAGTCCCCTCCTCACTACACTTCCAGGAACTATGAGAATATCCTACTCTAATTCTTCTAAGATTAGGAGAAATGACCACATTAATAATGACCATGTGGTGAAGAGCATGGCCTGAACTATATTCATCTTATATGCTGCAGTTGTAAAAATGCCACATGAATTCCTCCTTTGGAGGAGGACACAGGAAGGCAGGTGCCATGAACCAGAGCCATGAAAATCACAGGTGGCCAAGAACATTACCCCCCTCATTATATGCCCCCCTCAGTATCCACTGACACTTCTCCTCAATGGGACATCTTTTCCCAAGGCACCATTAATTTCTTATGATTGACTTTTTTTCAATAATCTCCCCCAAATGAATTATTATTAGATCATGAAATTCACTGTCCCCACAATTTGTGCCTGATGTGTCCCCTGGGGCACAGACCCAGAGACAAAACTCTGGATTTCTCTGCTTTTATGAGCTAAGACTCCAGTGCTGCCTTTGTCCATCAGGGGATTATCCTCAGGGAGCCTGCTTCCCTGCCTCCTCTGTCTCTGACTGTTCATGGAGGTTGCCATGCACTCCGGGCTGCAGGAGGGTCCGAGGATTAAACAGAAAGAAGATTCAGTCAACCAAGAGAAGTTTGGAAGGGAGTCCTGAAATGAGAGGAGTAAAATTTAGTGCTCAAACAAAAGCTTATTCAAAAGGAAACCTCAGCCCTTTTGTTTGCAATAATGCTGTATCTAGCCGGGCACGGTGGCTAATGCCTTCAAGCTTCAGCCTATGAAGCGGCTGGGGCTAGGGATCGCGGTTCAAGTCCCGCCTGGGGCCCGTAGCGAGACCTAGTTCCAAAAAAAAATAGCTGGGCGTGGTGGCACGTGCCTGTAATCCTAGCTACCTGGGAAGCTGAGGCTGGGGATTGCTTGAGTCTGTGGTACCCCGGGCAACAAGAGCCTGCAGTTCCACGGGCAAAAATAGCAAGACCTAGTCTCAAAAATAAAAAAAGAAAGAAAGGAAAAGAAGGGAAGAAAGAAAGAAACCAATGTAATAATGCTGTATCTGGTAAAAGACATTGTAAGTGAAAACTAGGTGGGAAGTGACTTTTCAGTAAGTCTCCTTCAACAACTCACAGGCCTGGTTTACTCATCTCTGTGGCCCTGTGTAACAGCACAGCTCCTGCCACACAGAATCCCTGAGACACTCTCTAATATGACTGAACTGAAAAGGACAAATCTGAAAAGGAAAATAAGAGCATGGAATACCAGGGAAAATTCTAACTACTAAGTGTGAATTTTAATTACTAAGAAGTGCTCTCATGAATTGTACATGAACAACACAGGAATCACGTTTTGTAGGTATGGTTATTCAGGTGCACATGTTATCTCCTCAGTGGATGCCAAGTTCGTTCCAGAGCAAACCGTATTGAGGTGGACACTCAGCACATATTCACTGAGTGACTATATGTATAAGTGCAACAGCAAAGTCCCTACAGTGTCCTTCTCATTACCTGGGGACAAAAGCTACAGGCTAAAATGACCACACAGTTTTAGCCATAGTTTACACCCTGTTGTTACTGGCATCTAAATCTAACAACAGTTTGCTTTGGCATTTTAGCCATCTGGAAAGTGAGGCATGAGAACATTCAGGGGTGTGGGGGCATGGGGTGGGGAGCCCACCATTTATCTGAGGGAAAAGTAGGGCTATGGTTATAAATTCGGAGTTTCTAGCATATTCTGGCTGCCTCTTCAGAGGAGCTGCCTCTTTAACAGCATGAAGACAGAGTCAACCCATTAATGTTGTGCTCTTCCTTCTCTTGCAGTGCTATCAAACACCCTTTCTATCCATTTACAGAAGAATATTAATCATGAATTGTCTACCATGTGTTCTACCAGAATTTCTTACTTCTAGATGTGTGGCGAGGACTTCTGTACTTGTCAGTGCAATGAAACCAGTGCTTGTAGTTTGCAGGCTGTTTGCCTTTCCTGTTTTTTTCTCATGAAATAACAAAGATTTCAAAATAAAAATGTTTCATTTTTCTGATTATTAAAATAAGACATACGCTGGGTGTGGTGGTGAGCACCTATTATCATAGCCTTGGGAGGCTGAGACTAGGAATCACGTGAGTCTGAGGGTTCAAGACTACCCTGTGCAACATAGAGAAACCTAGTATCAAAAAATAGCTGGGTGTGGTGGCACATGCCTGTAATCCCAGCTACCTGGAAGGCTGAGGCTAGAAGTCACTTAAGTCCAAGCGTTTGGGACCACCCCAGGCAACACAGTGAGACCTAGTCACTAAAAATAAAATAAAATAAAATAAAATAAGACATACATATTACCACAAAATAATTGGAAAATATAAGAGAAAGGATGGAGAATAAAAAGAACCTATAATTGCTGTTAATTTTTTAAAAAAATTAACTTCTGTTGTATTTTCCTTCATATTATCTTTTTTTTAATTCATTCTTTTAATTTCTTACAACATGGTATAAGTGGTGGTTTTAATGCCTCCCCCTTCTCCTGACACCCCTTCCGTTCACTCAGACTCCTCTCTCCTTGTTGATCTATGCTAAATCCATTGGTCTCTTCCTTTCCTGTGACAGTATCTTTTTACTAGGTAAGGGACTGTGTTCTTGGGTCATGGCAAACCATGCTGATAGGTTTTCAGTCTTAACTTCGCATTGGGCAGCCATCCATGCTCATTAGAGGTCTAGCAATGTCTTCTCATTTCTGGCTGTCTTCTCCACTCCATTCTTTGTGCCATTTTGCTGTTTTTTCACCTTACAGTTCTCACCTTTGGCTTAGGGGCCTTGCCCCCAGCCAGCCATTGTCAGTAAAGAAGTTTCTCCCTGGGGACAGGCATCTATGAATGGCCATTGCAGATCATCTCCTCTCCCTCAGTTTGCAGCTTTTCTGTGAGGCCAATGTCCCAACTCTGTGGCCTTCCTCTCCCCTAGAACGGACAGAGGCGCCTTGCTCTCTTAGGTGATGTATCAGAAATGAGATTTCGGCTCATCCACTCCCAGTGAGCATGTAGGTGTAATTCTGTGATAGGTTGTCACCACAGTTGTTTTTCCAGTCCTATATGCAATGGCTCTCTTGAGGTTCCTTCTCTTGCACCCTGCTCAGGTTCCTTCTCTTGTCACCCTGTGTGGACAAGACCTTTATCTGGGCCCTCACCCATTATACATCAGTGTTTGTATTTTTTATGCTCTTATTATTACTCCTAAGGACTAAATGGAGTGAGAGTGAAACAGAAGAGGTGTCCTGACCCCCCCTCCCCCACTTCCTTCACCAGGGCCTGTGCCCCGGTACCTCCTGGTGTGGGGGCAGGACCCTGGACTGGCAAATAACTACAACATGCAACTGCCTGCTGGTGGGTATGGCCAAGGCCCTGCCTGACCCCCACACCCATGCTCACCTGTGCTTCTGGCCTCTGCTGGGAAGGGGACCCTGACAGCATGGATCCCGGGGTGTGCAGGTAGCTGCCTGGGGGGACTGCCCGCTTCCATGATTTTTACTATACAAGTGTGTATTTATTTACAAAACTGGAATAATCTTCAACATAGAGACTGAAAGCTTTAATCTTCCTTTGCTAATCATTTTCCCAGACTATCAAATAGTATTCAAAGATGTCTGTATTATATTTGCTTGTGGTAAAGCAGTGCATCTTGTTGATTTACATCATGTGCCCATGTTGTTGCTTAGTTCTTATGTATATAACTATTCATTAACTTATTCAGACTTTATTGAGCATCCCTTATCTGTCCAAAGCCCTATTTAAACCTGATAAAAGCCTATGCCTGTTTAAAATGGCTTTACTAAAGTCATATCTGAGCCTGGTTAAAGCCCTGCCTCAACCTGGCTAAAGCCTTACCTCAGCCTAACTAAAGCTTTTATCCTCAGTCTGTCTATAGTCCTACCTCAGCCTTTTTAAAAGCCTTTCTGTACCTCACTGAATCTCTGTCTAATGGCCTAACTAAAGCCTTACCTTTTCCTGCCTGAAGCCCTGCCCAAGTCAGTCAAGAGACCTACTTTTGCTTACTGACAGTCCTATTTAAGCCTGCCTATAACCTTATTGGCCTATCTAGAGCTCTATTTAAGGCTGTTTAAAGCCTTACCCAATCCTGCATAAATGTCTGTATAAGCTTGTGTAAAGTTCTGCCTGGTTCTATTAAAGCCCTAACTCAGTCTACCATGCATCCACAAGCATTACTGACTAGAAAAGTCAAAGAAAGATTCTCTGCTAAAATCTTCTATGGAGCATGATAAACTAATACCTGGATATCAGGCTCTGGCTTCCAGAGATATGAGAGGATACATTTTTGTTGCTATTGACTTGTTATAGTGGGCCTAGGAAACTCAAACAATTATGGATGAGACACACGAGGAAGTGTGGGGCATTGATATAAAGAGATATGCCTTAACACCTTTATTTTTCTCATCCGACTGGCACACCAGAGATGATTAGTATAATGGCAACCCCTAACCTCCTAGGACTATCCCACCAAAAAGACATGTGTCTACTCCCACAGATATTTTTCCTGAATCCCCCATCCTCCTATCCCACATGTGCATACCACGGGATCCTGGGTTTTTCCTTCCTTACTGCCTTTATTATAATCATTCTTCTGCCAAGATATACAAGGACCCCAAGCTCATAATAAGATGACTTGATCATGCTGCTCACCAAGTCTCAATCTGCGAGCTGGCCTCATAGATCGTTATCGTTCTCTTCCTCCTCACTCTTCTTTTCCTGCACACGGTTCCCAAGAAGGAGGAGCAGTTCATTTCAGGGAGAGAGCTGGACTTGAGCAAAGAATCAGTTGAAATGGCATGGTACACTCAGAACGCTGCTAACTCTGCGAGTGCAGACAGTATCCTTAAGTTCTGGGTGCCAGGAAGCAGAACCATGCAGGTGTGCTTGATGAGCTGATACTCTGAGCTGGAACCTTACCCGGTTCCACCTTGAGGTCTGTGGATCTCTCCTCTTAAAACACACACACACGAAGGAAGGGAGGCGGGCAGGCAAGCGGGCAGGCCAGCCAGATGAATCTGGAGAACACAGAGGGGCCCAGAGGCCCAGCCAGGTACTCAGGACAGCACTGCTGAGCTGCTACGTCTGCAGGAAGCCCCCAGGGCAGGCGCAGAGGGGCCTGATGAGTCGTTTCCATTGGGAAGAGAGTATGGGAAGCAGTTTGTCCCACTTGTCACAGACCCGGATGCTCATTCCAGCCTCGCCCAGAGTCACGCTCTTCCTCCCACCCCCCGTCCACCCAAAGAAGACCAGCCCCAGCCTGAAATGCAGCACCAATGTGGCCCTCCTCCCCTGACGAGGAGCACTCCTCCAGTCAAGCCCAGTCTCCCGCGGATCTGCCAGTGGCATCTGACGGGTACCTGAACTAGACATCGAGGGAACCGGCATGCCAGGGAGCCCAGAGCCACGGAGATGCCCAGCAACTGTGTGGACAGCAACATGGCCACCACCCTGGGGCTCAGACTTCTAAGGCACAGGGAAGCAGGAGGGGTGGGACAGACCTGCAGGGTGAGCCCTGACCCCCCCCCTCAGGAACGGCGAGCCTGTCTCACCCCTCAGCTCCTGGGGAGGCTCCCGATAGACAGCTGGCAGCCCCTTTCTGCTGACCTCTCCAAGGCCTGAGGTGGCGCTGCCTTTCCAGGGACGCAGGACCCAGGGCTCCTTGGGATGAGGGCACCGAGGCCGCTCCCCACAGAGGCAGCTGGGAACGGGGGCAGCCCCATGAGGATGCTTTGAGCCTGTGCCGCTGCCTGGACCTGGCTGCCCCCTCCCCCCACGGGGTTCCTCTTCTCCCCACGGAGAAGCCTGACCAAGTGTCTTCCTAGCAGGTGTCTATGCGCTGCACCCCACCCCCAGGTCAGAGCTCATCACCTGAGGCGCCAGCCTGCCAAGGCCCAACCCCAACCTCCGAAGCCCCGACTCCCCCACCCTGGTCCCTCAGCACACAGGGCAGGCGTGCCGCTCTCGGCCCTCGCTGGGCACTGCGGCTCTGAGGTGGGCATTGCCTGAGCTGGTTCCTGGCCCTCCCCGGCTTCACACACACCAGCCCAGAGACATGTGCTGTGGTCCCCCGGCCCCTGGCACCATAGCCACAGCGCGGGGCGCCTGGGACGCTCAGCCAGATGGCGCCCCCAGCCTGTCCATTCCTTGGGGAGTGGCACAAGGTGTCGCTCCACTCCGCATCGTCAGCGGCATTTGGGAACAACAATATTTCCCCTGAAACATGTTTTTCTGAAAAGATGCAAAGAAAAGCGTTCCCAGTGGCGTTCGGTTCGGTGGCCTCGCCAAAGGCAACGAAATCCTCACCTCAGCGGTCCCGCAGCCTGCCTCACCTCCACCCCCGGCCTCTGCATCCTTCAGGCCCGGCTGCAGGGCCACGCTGGTCTGCTGTGGCCACGATGTCCAGCACCCACGGGGACCCTCCGGTCCAGGAAGAAAGAGATTGCATCTCAAAGTCCAGATTGCGCAGTGCCACTGTAGTGGCTGCGTTCATGGACTGAGCCACACGACCCTCAGGAGGGACCCAAGACCGGTGGTGACTCGGGTCTTCAGTGAGATCCGAAGACCCTGAGAAGAGGGAAGGCTGCTTCCCTCCGCCCTCACGCTCACAGCCGTGTCCAGTGCCACCAGGCTGTCCGGTTGGGCTCGCAGTGGCTGTGAACGGGCAGGTAGCCACCCGGGCCAGAGGGACCATGGCCATGGACACGCACGTGGGATGGGGCAGCGGTGAGGCCTACGTGCCCATGGACTCTGCTGTTCACAGGAAGCCGCATAATGACCAGTCAGTCGGTGGCAAAGCACTGGTTGGGGTGCGCTCTGGGCTCCTCAGAGTCGCCCCTGAGAAAGGCCTGCAAGAGGTCTGTTTGAAAATGAGATGGGTAGGAGACTATGGACATTTCAAATGGCCCCAACGAAGAAAAATGAATAAATAAACAAATACATAAACAGGAACAAGATGCAGAGAGCACAAACAGAAAATGCACCATGTGCTAGATTGAAATCAGGGTATATCAATCAAAGACCTTCAGGATCAAAGAGACAAACCTCCCAGCCGAAAGGCAGCAGATCTCAGCTTGCGTGGAAGGACAGATGCTGCTGTGGGTCTGCAAACCTAAGCTGTGGAGGCAGAGCTGGGCTGAAATGCATGAGGTACTGGCCACACTGTTGGAACAGGCACTCACTGGCTCTGGAGAAGCTGGAGAGCCAAGAGCGTCTGGGTGCCTTCTTTCCGCTCACTCTCTGAGAGATTAGAGTCCATGTGTGCTGTCTCCCTCAATATAATGTATTTGTTACTGTGTTCAGCGATGTCACTGTTTATGATGTCAACTTGGGGTGGTTTACTGGCTGGGAAGTTTACTGGCAGCAGCTGGAAAGAAACTGTCCACAGACAAGCACATGAGACAGTTCTACTAGTCTGTGCTTTCCTAGCATGGAAGAAGTTGCCCTAGTTTTCCCAAAATTTAGCAGGTAGGTACGGCGGCCATAAATGTCTACTGAACACTTGCTTCCGTGGGTTCACTGGCACATGCACTGAAGAAAAATTAGATCAATTAATTCATTAAATACATTTTTTAATGAATTACATTGAAACCTCTGTGAGATTTGAAAAATAGAATTAACTCTTCCAAACAAAATTTAAAAGATTTCTTGAGGGAGAAAAAAGAGAAATCTTATTACTTCTAAGACGACTGATATCTGATACAGATTCAGGTATTAGAGTATTTGAAATTGCCTCATGACCTCCAAGATGGAGGAGGAATTGTTCATGGTGATGGAATATGCAGACAATGGGGACCTGAGGGATTACATCTATGCATGGGGGTAGCAGGTGGAGAGTAAAGCCCAGAGCAAGTTCATTCAGATCCTCTGCACCGTCGCTTCCCACCACCAGAAGGTCATTGCCCACAGAGACATCAAACCCAAGAACATAGACCACAACCATGACATCAAGCTGGCTGACTTTGGCCTGAGCATGTGCTGCTTGAATGAGAAGCTGAGCATGTACTGCAGGAATCCCAAATACGCTGCCCCTGAGATCGACCTGCACCAGTTCTACGATAGGCCAAGTATGGACATCTGAAGCTTGGGCGTGACGATCTACATCATGGTCACCGAGAAGCTACCCTTTGTGGTGACGACCCCTGGACACTGCGCCACCATGTCCTCAGTGGGCACTTTGACATGCCGAGTCACCTGTCACACATGTGCAGGGACTTCCTCCAAAGAATGTTAACGCGTGATCCACTGGCACAGGGGCAAGCTAGAGGACATCATGACCCACCCCTGGGTGAGAATGAGACCAAGCCTCTTGGTGCTAGAAGACCTTCCCCCTGCTGCACCATGACCCAGAGCTCACAGAGGCCATGATCAAGCTGGGCTTCCGACGAGACCAGATCCATAGGTCTCTCTGTGAGCAGAAACACGATCATACCATGTCCACCTACCTACTGCTGTGGAGGCAAAAGCAAATGGAGAATCCATCACCTGCCACTGTGGCCGAGGATACCGAGCCTCCTCCATCCTGCCCCTCAGAGACCAAGCGCTCAAAAGAGAGGGACATCAGGGAGCTTCTCTTCACAAAGTTTCTGAGGGCCTGGGCCTGGCAGGAGGCACTGGAGGAAAAGATGGAAAGACCAGATTCCCCACTGAGGAGCACCAGCACCAGCTACAGCTCAGGCCCCCAGAGAGACCAGCCTGGGGGCCAGGACGCCCACCTCCAGTCCAGCCCAGGAACCGATCAGCATGGACAGGAGGACCTCGCCCTCTAGCACAGCATCTCTGGACAGCCACAATGAGGACAGTGCCACCTCCTCCTTTCCAGCCCTGATACCTACCTCTTGCAGCCCAGCTGACACCCAGGAGGGCCATGGGGAGGGCAGGATGACAACCCGCCCACCTACATCCCAGCCCCCAAGCATGACCCTGAGGCCTCCAGAGCCCATCGCTGGAGGCACCTACACAGCAGTGCCTTCACCCCTGAGGAGAGCCCCAGCAACAACCCCATGAGTCAGGACATGAAGAGAACTTTGGGGAGGATACTGGGGCTCATTCTCAGAAACTGCTGCTGCTGCTTCCTGACTTTTCCCCTCCAAAATAAAATCCACCCCAAGGTAACCCAACCAACCCCTCACCTTCCCACCACCCAAACCAACCCAAGCCACTCCCACCCACACCCTGCTACAACCCTACACCCCAATCCATTCCACACCCAACTCCTCACCCAACCCTCTAGACTCTCCAAACCCCACCCCCATACCCACTCTGTCCCGTCCCACATCCCACCACCCCCTCCATTACCCGTCCTGTCAACCTCCCATACCCCAAACACCAGCACTCCACAGTCCACCTCCCCACCTGCAATGCTTCCCACCTCCCCTTAATTCCCTCCCTAACCCACCATTCCCCACAACCCAAGCACCCCCCACCTCCTCCATCCTCATGCCCACAGCAGAGATCCTCACCCACAAGGGCATTGTGAAGACATTGATGGGGTGCAAAAGTATGGAGCACGCCCACAACAGGAACGGAGTCTTTCAGTGCCCAAGACCCCATGTCAGGGACCAGAGACTTCAGGGCGCCCATGTCAGAGACCTGAGACTTCCGGGCACCCATATTGAGGACCAGAGACTTCAGGTGGCCACATTCTGCAATGCTCATTTAAATCGTAGCTTTTACTGTATTTGCCCTGATTTTCAAACAAATTTTATTTCAGCTAATTTCTGTAAGTATCTGTGCATAGGCCGTTAGCGTACTTCCATTGCTGCAACAAACAGAACTAAATACAGAACAACCCCCCGACACACACATGAACATTCATATGTACACACATGTGTGTACATATGTGTATATAAACACATACACACTCACATAAGGACATACGCATTTGTACATAGTCACACACATACATACACATGCATATATATATACACTAATGCAGAGGCACACATAGACACATACAGGCACACATATCATACACACACACACACTGCAGAATAACATTTCCTGACCTCAAAATGATTGCACCACTTTCTTTCCTTACAGTCTTCATAGCTCACAGATCATCATGTATGTAGTTCTTGCACATTTAACATTTGCTCAGAGCACAGAAGACTCCACACTCAGATGTAGAGGACTTCAGTTAGATGTAGAGTGAAAGTCACAAACTCTTTAATCAGATGACAACTCCTTTATTGTGCCCTTGATATTCCCTTGTAAAAGAGTGATGCCAAAATGCAGTGGATTTAATGTTTGTCTTCAAGTATTTCTGATTTTGCTTGCAACAATGTTTAAAAATGAATTATTGTTTCAATCACTTTTAAAGTTTTGGATACCATTAAAAAATTCTTAAGCATGTAGGTCACATCTGATGTTTGTCCACACATCCTCCTTTTGTACTTACAGGACAATCACCCCAAGATCTCAGAAGGGTAACTTATCTATTGCAACTTAGAACATCAACAACCAGTTCAGTTGTTTTGGGAAAGTAATTTCCTCAGGAAATGTAATTAGACTATCCCTCTATTGTTCTGATTTCTTGATTTTTTTTTAAACTGAGTCCCATTTCTGCTAACACAGAATGTTCAAAAAGGGTTGAAAGTTGGAAAGTATTTGAGCCTAAGTAATTTTTCCCCATCACTCAGTAATAGCATTTTCCCTGTTCAACTCAAAAATAATATTTATTGTTGTACTTTTTGGTCTCTTAATATGATCTTGACAATCATAACAATATGTAGGATTATAAAGCATCATCTGACATAGGCATAGTAGATTACAGGAACCCTGAAGAGTCTAACAAGTTGCAGTATATGAAATATGCAAGCTTCTCATAGCTGCTCAGGAAGTTTTTATTATATTTCTCATTCTATTACTATGTTAATTGGCCTGAGTCTCACTTGTCTCACAGTTCTTGTTAGCATTTATGTGTCTCCTTCCTGCACTATGGTGATCTCTTTAACTTTATTTTGATAGAACTTTTTCCAGCAAGTCAAACATTATCTTCTCAATATTGGTTGTATTTCCAGGACTGTTGTACAACTGCATGAAAAATGAAATGAGAGCTAACTGCAGGGAAGACAACAAGGGAAGCATCTTGAATGCATGGGTTCAAGCACTTCCCAGTGACTACTTCCTTCACCTCCCTCTTCTCCACCTCCCAGGTTTTTACTTGTTAAATTATTCACTGGTGACCTATAAGACAAGGGGCTGGAACTAGGCAGGACTGGCTAGAGGGATATCCGGGTGGGCTGCAGAGAGGCTCAAAGACACACAGTCAGTCCTGAGTCCATGAATTCTGGATGCCCAGATGGTCATTGATGCTTAACAGGACCAGAATTCTAATGGTTTCCATCTCCCAGATGCAGTTAGACATCAGTCTGCTGCTTTTCCCCACTCTCTGTTCCTCCACTTTTGTATCTTTTGCAAGGTCTGCCTGATGGTTTGATAGGAAAACAAAGAAAAGGAAATTTACTAGTAGTCCAAGTCATCATTCAGATGTTCTTAAACCTAGACTACTCCTTTGTGACCTAATCTGTTCAACATGCTAAGAAATTTAAACAAAAGAAATCCTTAAACAAATATTAAAAAATAAAAGGGCACAAATATGCTCTTTGTGGAATTATTTATGAAGAGTTGGAAACAATTTACAGGTATAACTTGCTAAAGAAAAATTTCACTCTCACATTCTTGTAATACTAAATATTCATTGCTATTACTATTTAAGAACAAAGTAGAACTCAAATGAAATATCTATAATATATGAAGTTCAAAATCAGGACAAATTAAACATGTATATGTACATAATTATGTATAAATAATATGCAAATATGTGTGATCAAAATAAAATTTTCATATGCAACTATTTATGTGAATATTTCATATGCAACTAATTATAACCTTAATAAAAACCATACAGATTGCACTATTTACATGACTGGTAATTTTACATTTTTAATTTAATGTTATGATATTATATTATTATTACAATTAAAAATATTGTTCCATGTCAATGTCTACTTTATAGGACTGCAGTTTTCAGAATTACTTTACTAAATTAACATTTCAACCAAAAACAGAAACACATTTGCCCACCCCAAGCACTAGTCATAGTTCCTTATAGATCAGTAACTATGATTCAGCAATTTTCCCTGAGTTTTTAGGAAGGATCTAGGAAATGACTCAATCACTAATGACTGAATTTCTACCCTGTCCCAAAATGTAATACCTTCCCTCAAACTCAGGATGACTTTCTAACCACATTATCTCATTCATCTTCCAATTTCCTTTCCTTTGCCCATTTTAAGGCCAAAATCAGTATCCTTCTGAGCAAAGATAAAAGGAAAACAGTTTGTGAGCGCTTCTCCATTGTCTTTATCACTACCAATTTCACATTATGCTTTAAGCCCCATTTTATCTCAAACATGTTTTTTTTCCCTAAAAAAATTCTTTTGAAATCATTATTGGTTGTGCAAGCATGTTGTGAATAACCTGAGCTCCTGAAACTTCTCTCATGCCATTTGGTTGTCTTTCTCAGTGTTTAAGCTCCCCCACAGCCCTCAGAGAAGTCCTAACTCTTCACTGGACAGCCTCTTCGTGATCCAACATGTGAGCCTCACACCTTGCTTTTCCTCCCCTAGCATTCCAGACACTCACCATATTGAATTGCTTGCAGTTTTACTACAACTACAGTTCTCACATCTCCAGAAATCCTCCTCTACTTAGCTGATAAACTCACCCATCCTTAAGTGTGATATAAAGATATCACCTCCTTCAGGAAGACCACCCCCCCCGCTTCCTTCCACCCCCTGTCACCCCAGCCCAGAATTCCATGATGGGCTAGGGATTCTTCTCACAAGTTCTTTTAGCTAACTATGGTTAGCCCTAGCTTTAGTTCTTTTCATACAACATTGTAACCACTTATATTTACCTGGCTATGTCTCACCCCACAGTAACAGTAAAGAAGATAGGCACTACATCTTGCTTATTATAGTGCAACCAGCTTTAACCACAATGCCTGACACGTAGGAGGACTCTGATAAATGTTGTCACCAAGTTATCGACAACCCTTAGAGCCAGGCATGTTGGTACACACCTCTAGCTCCAGCTATTTGGAACTCTTGAGTCAGGAAGATAACACAGCTCAGAGAACTGGGCTATAGTGTGCTATGTTGATTCAGTGTCCGCACCACTCTTGGTGTCAATATGGTGACCCCCCCCCCAGGCCAGAGCACCACCAGGTTGCCTAAGGAGGGGTGAACCAGCCTAAGCCTGGAAGTGGAGCATGTCTGTTATTACCAGTCCTTCATATTCCACAAGTACAGAGAACAGGTATCTCTAATAAAACACTAAGTGCTTTTGAGGGATATGAATGTTCCTCAGTAAAATAAGAATTTACCTCATACCTGATCCACTGTCAGAATTCCTATTAACAAGTTCTTTCTCCACAGATGTGAGCACAGCTCACATAGAATCCTGTGAGGAAAAGAGTTTAAGTGAAATGAAAATATTGACAATCATTTTAAATCTTTGAGGTTTTCTTACAAGTTCCCTTAATCTCTTGTTCATCCTCATTTAGGAAAGGACGATAAAAGTTTATTTCAATCAGAAGGATTTCATGAGGAAAGAGGTCATGGTCACAAAGGAACAGTCCTTTGACTGTTGACTACTCACTATACTCTCTTGTAGGATTGGAGAACATTCAACAGATATCCATCTGTAGAATGCTAATGGAAAAGTTCTACCTAGGGAAATAATGACATTAAATAAGTCTAAAGCTTATAAAGAAGACCTCAATGAATAAGCTGCATGCATTCTACCAATATTTACTGAAGCAGTACAAGTTGAACTTGGCATACATGGATTTCTCAGCACCATTAGCCAATGCTTCCCTCTAGTGTATGGTTCCAACATTGCACAAACCTAGGTTTTGACCAAGAACAGACAGAAGAGTTTAAGGAAACCTAGGCACTATTTCCACATTTTCTCAACCAGCGTAAGGAAATTGGAGTCAGGTGAGTTCCCCAAAGTCTCAATAGCAGGCCACTGAAGAGAAGCCCAGACTTCAAGATTCTTGTGTTCAGTCTTTGTACTGCTTCATTTGTTCACAGACAGGGAGTGCAGATTGTGCAACAAAGGGCTCAAAGCCTGATTTATACCTCTTGAGTTTTCAAAAATGTAAAGTGCTGTGAACCAGGGTTCTCACCTCCAAAGAACTTATAATCTAAATCAGAAGATTATGACATAGCTCAAATAAAAACAATTTAAAGTCAAGCAAGCCCAGGTCCTCCTGAGAGATCATTTGCATATGAAAGTTGCAAAGCAGGAAAGTTATTTGAGGCCAAATAACAAGACAGGTTTGTGCTAAACGAAGAATTTCTAAATTAATCCTGGCAAGAGGGGTGGTTATTGAAAGATGAGAAGCAGAGGAGAACTAAGAACCAATTTCAAATTTGGGAAGACCATTCTGATTAATGTGTGGAGGGCAATTATAAAGACAATATCACAAGCAAGGCTTCATTTTGGTGATAAAGGCATGTGTAACATGGTTTTAAATATGCTTCATTTTCTAGCTTAAAGAACTAAATTGTATTATCAAGTTGCATGGTAGACACAGGAACAGGCGCAAGAAGGTTTGTGAGGTCAGAAAACAATTTCAACTTCAGGCATACTGTGTTCATAAGCCTTAAAGGTCTACCTGATGGGTTGTTAGGAACAGAAAGAGATTATCCTAACAGAAGTAGCAATAGGTAACTGTACAGTATAGGGTGAGTTGGCCAGGTTTTTTTTCCCTCCGTTAGCTGTATAACCAACACCTGTGGTGCTGTGCGCTCCTCAGTATGTGCTTGGGGCCCAAGGGGTATGCACATGTGTGAGTGGGCATACCTGGGACTGTAAGGAAGTGCTAAAAGGCCAGTGCTACCTTGGAGTGAAAGAGCATGAGACAGAAAGAAAATGCTAGAAAAAGAAACAAGAGAAAAGAACACAAAGATTTCTGGGGGGTTGGGGGCTCACCTGTCTCCAAGCACCGTCCCCTACCTGGTCCAGGCCCTGATCTTGACCCTGGTCCTGCCTGGCATGTCTGTGTAACTACTCAATAAAATCAATTTTTATTAATAAAGAACCTACTCAGATTGGCCCGCCTGTGCATTACAATTGGTGTCCTAAACAGGTTGGTTACAAGACAGTTGGTGAGAATGGTTACAGACAAGCAGGCCTGGAGCTTAGGAGCAAAGTACAGATTTGCACCAGAACTATAGCTGAGCCTGGGGGAACAGATGATCTGTCTATGGAGATGGTTAAGGATGAGAAGACATAACTGTGGGGAGCCCACATTACAGGGTAGAGAGCGCCACAATAAGCCCCTGTCTGATGCTAACAGCAGGGTCTCACATCACAGAAAGGGGGGCAGGCAACTTCAATATCAAATGTTGGAGGGTGGGTAGAAAAAAGTAGCTCCAAATTCCCAGCCCAGGAGACATCAAAAGGCTATTAGTGAAAGGCATAAAAAGTCCAATCATGTTTCAAGCTACCCAGAGAAGCTAGGGTGGCCAAGATATTCATTCAGAGAGAAATAAGAAAGCTACTGGAGGGGATATCCAAACACAACAGGATCTGGCAACGGAAAACCTGTCCTCATTATCCCTATAATATTTTTTGTGGATGAGAGCAGTAGTTTTTGGACATCTGGAAGTTCAAGATTGGGATTCGAGAGCTTCCAATGAGAATTCAAAGTAATAAAGGGGATCTAAGTCATAACTTGGCTCTCTAATTGTGGGGTGAGGTGATATGCTTGGGAAAGAGGATTGTTGCTACACAAGTAAAATGCATATGATGAAGAGATGACCCAAATTAGTAGTTATTTTCCAGGGTTTGGTGCTAATGAGAATGTGTTCAGCTGGTTCTCTACTTCAAGAACAAAAACTCATATTAACCTTTCTAAAAACAATTTTGTAGCACATCAAAAAGTTTGTATCATTCATTATAGTAATTCCAATTCTAAGATTTTTAAATCATAGAAATAATCTATAAAATGGAATGTTTACCTCTACACTCTACATTTAGGGAAAACAAAGCTCAAACAAAAATTTTCATAGTATAGGAACCATTAAGTAAATCATGATACATATTTAAAATGGAATATTAGACAAATATTAAAATATAAATGAAAGCTTTAGTAGCTTGGAGAAATTATCATTATGAAACATTATATGGAAAATGCAGGTCAGACAATGTTAGATGTAGCTCTGCCTTTTCAAACACCTATATAAAATTATTTTATAAGCTGTTAAGCATAGTTTTCTCTGAATAGAAGAATTAAGATGATGCTTTTCCTTCTCTTTCATTTTCTCTTATTCTGTAATATTTTTATAATCAGAAAAAAGAACTTTAACTTGTAAGTAAAAATTCACTTGTAAGTGAAAATCCTGGCACAGTCAGGATAAAGGACAACCATAGGCTAGGGAAAGTAAGATGGGCTTCACAGAGGTGGTGGCATTTAGTTAGATCCTCAAAGGAAGTGATCACAGACGTAAATGGAGTACAATGATATCAGGGACAAAGAGAGGAGAATTTTGTGGTGAGTTAGGAAGAGTTCACCAATCGACTGGAGACAAAAGAACTTGTTTGGAATCCAACTGGAACAATGAAATTTCAAGGTGGAGGATTAAAATGAATACAAGTTTGATGGAACAGAAGAAAAAAACTATTGAATAGGTTTGATCGACAAAGGACTTATGTGTTTCATCTAGTTTTAATTCTAAGAGTAAACTCTCAACACAATGGTTGGCATAGAGTGCTTGGGAAACAGTGCTTGGGAAAAATATCCCAGGGTGATAAAACCAAGGATGCAATCTATGTGTTTCATAACAATACCTTTATTTTCTTCCAACCAACCTGATTTTGTACAGTTATTATTCTCTAGCTCTCTGAATCACTAGAAATTTCATAGAAACAATACCAGAAATAAAGTAAATGAAATAATCATTCTCTCTACTCACCAGGATGCACCTAGGGAAAATGAGGAAGAGGTCATATTACCTGTTAAAAACATGTGTTGAGCAAACAGCAAGTCCCTGTAAGCTCAAACAGAAGTATGTCCTCTGCATTGCATCTCCTCATTTTACAGAGGAAAACCTAGACTCATTTTCCTTCTTTCTAAACAGTTATTGATGAGATTAAACTAATCAAGAGAAACCACCCAATTTTGGTGATGATTATACTGAGCAAAGATACCTTTTCCTTTCCATTTCCTCTCCCAATAAAAGTAGTACAAAGGGAGCAAGGAGACAGGTTAATAGACAATGTCTATTAAATTCAGGTATATTACGAAGAAAGATCTTAAAAGGAAAAGAGAGCACACATGATAAACCAAGCCTTCCCTACCCTGCACAGAATACATTAGGCCAGCACAGTGGGGCAGACACACCTCCAAAAGGACTCCAGAAGGGACATGAAGCTTCCAGCAGGGGCACAGGCCTCCAGTTCCCAAAGGCATCAGTGAGCTGTTGGACCACCTGCATTTAATCCTCCTGGAGAATAACATTACTTTGTTTTCACTTTTGTGACCTTCCTAGTGTAGACACAGAACTGCTTTTTCATTTGAAACTGCTACAAAACAACAGCTCAGGTGCTGTGGAGGAATAAAATGGAGGAATCAAATAAGTTTGATGGGATGGATGTCACCTCACATCCACCCCCTAGTTCCTCACCATCATCCCAGTGAACTCAACTGGAGCTTCCAAATCAGAAAACTGAAGCCACCTGGATCACCTGAGAGTCACCAATATCAGAGATCTGACATCAGAGACCCTAAATTAGTCAGGGCTCAAACCTGGATTATTGTCAGTCCGGTGGTGATTGTTTTCCCCATTTTCTTGCCCTCTCTCCTATCACACCTGACCTTAGAACTCATTAAAATAATAACAACTAGTTAATTACAATTAATTAAGGACAATTAATTAAATGCTTACTATGTGTTGGGTGAAACCGGATATTTGGAGGAAGGCTGTTCAAAGCTGTCATTGAAATACGTGACCTACAAACATCTGACTTTCACATCCCAGTTGTAAATCTCTTAATGACCCTTACCTGTCACCATGCTCACCCTATCCAACCAGGCCTGCTTCATCAACCTGATATATTATATAACCTGAGTTTTTGTGGCTCATGGACCACTCATGGATAGAGTCAGAGCATCCATGAACTTAAAAGAGAGAAATTCGCACCTTTATTTTCACTGAGTTTTAACTGAAACTAACATTTCTTGATGACTATAGAAAGCAAATCATGGTGATTTTTAATAATATCTGTCACTCACAAACAGAATAAGTGAATATGTTCCTACATATATCCTAAATATTATTTACCCTCAACTCTTTCAAAACTATAGCACTTCTTAAACTCACCAGTAGATTTTGCTATTTCATGTGTAAATAAGGAAAATCTTATATTACTGTATAATAAAAACGTTTGCTAACTGTTGAGGTGAACAGAATAATGGCCTCTCAAAGATGTTTACATCTGGAACCTGAAAGATGTTTCCTTCTATAGCATAAAGGGTTTTGAAATTAAAAGAGTAGTCTGAAGCCATACCACCCTGAATGCATATGATCTCATCTGAAATTAAAAGAATAGCCTGAACCCTCAGGTAGGCCCAAAATGATCACAAGCCTTCTTGTAAAAAGAAAATGTGAGATCAGCATCAGGGAAAGGAGAAGATAGAAGCAGAGATGCAATTGCTAGCTTTGAAGATGGGAAAGCAACCATAAACCAGGGATTGTAGGAAGCCTCTAGAAAATGGAAAAGGCAAGGGAACAGATTTTCCCTTCAAAGTTCCCAGAGGAATGCATCCCTGTTGATGCATTTTGAATATCTACCCTCCAAGATTGTAAAATAATAAATTTATATTATATCCAGTCACCATATTTGTGGTAATTCATCACAGCACAATGAGAACAAATACAAAAACTATAGATATAATATATATAGTATATATATACTGTATATTATATATACTATATATTATATTTTGTGAAATATATTGTAAAAGAATATATTGTGAAATATACTGTGAAAGTGCACAATTATATGCACTTACTTTATCTTCTGGGTTTAAAGACATCACCACTGCAAAAAAGGACTTCATCCAATTGCCAAAGAGGTGCATGACACACTTACAAAGACAATAAACCTTTGCTCCAGAAAATGAAGAATGAAATGAAATTCGCAGTAAAGTTTAAATTTGGTGTGAAGTGACATCACAAATATGAAATTTAAGTTGTACTTACTAAGCTGTTTTCTTTTAATTTGACCGTACAATGATCTCTTTCTAGACCACATTTAAGTCCATGTACCTGAGATGAAAGCACATTCAATTCACACAGAAACCTGAAACATGGTGTCTATGTCCTAAATGAGAACAGAGAGTCTAAGAGAGTCTCTCCTAAAACAAATAACTTAGAATGATGGACTCTGTCTGACCAGAACACATGCACCCTATAATTACCACACAGACCTCCACCAACTCCATCTCCTTCATCCCAGCTCTTTGCCCTAGAGAAAGATGAGGATGTCACTCAGCTCACCTGAAAGCCCACTATTGTTTTTCATGGAATTGTAGACAGCAGAGGATGAGGCTGTTCCCACCACAAGTGCTTTTTCTCATGAGCCATCAAACTCAAGTCTATTCTTGGACATTATCCTTCTAAACCTTCAGTTTTGTACTCACTAGCCTTTTAAAAAGTTCACATTTTGGTTTCTTCAAATATTCCCCAAAATGCATCCTGAGTTCTCTTCCCTCTTATCTGTGCACTCCTGGGAATGTAATAAAGAATTGTTGAATCATAAAGAGAAGGATCTTAGATCACATAGATTTAGGTGTGAATCTCAGCCTCACCACTGACTGCTCACTGACTCAGCCTATGAAAGCCAGGAAATGATCTCCTGCTGACAAGCTGTGGAGACTGGAGGCAGCCATATTCAGGATCCTTCCAAGGCAGAGAAGCAACACATGTATCATTTATACACATCTGTGTGCATTATCAGGTATATATGAATATGGAAATATTTGCAGATGATTAATAGCCAGACTCGACTGAAAATGCACACTATGAAGAGCGTCAACATACCCTTTTTGGCTATACCAGGGGCATATGGCTAAAACTCCTCTTTTCCAGAATGTTCTCAGGACTGTGTTCACAGTGAACAATGTTTGATCTTCCCCAAACAGAATGGTGTGCCACCCAAGACTCCAACTCAGTGTTCCTCTCCCATGCATGCCTACTGTATGGGGCGGGGGGGAACCCACCTAGGATCCCCAGAATGTCAATGGGCTAACAGAACAAGTAAAGCAAGGACTAACTGTTAAACTGGACAACACAGAGGTGGGTTGTGTCCTGGAGAAGAAGATAGAGTGGAGAGAAAGCCCCCAGAAGTAGATTTAAGAGAAGAAAAAGGAAGGAACCAGAGACAGTGCAACACAGACTTTTTAAAGCACTTTTGTCATAAAGAGAGATAAGGAAAATATCAACTCCTTAGCTCTAAGGAAAATCTTAGATAATAGTTTCTTTATATAGGATTGCCTAATCATAGAGCTCTAGGTACAATTCATGAATGCTGTTTTTCTATGCTACCCTTCCCAAGAAAGTATTTAGCTTTTACAGTGGAAAACAATGCCTTAGGCCAAAGTTGTCACTCCTTCCAGCTTGGGCCACAGGCCTGTCAGAGAACGAGGCCTCTGTCACTCAGGAAAGCTACATACCCAGTCACTCTGATGACTATGCCAAGCTCCATAGTCAGTGAGTGAAAAAGGCTCTGTAGTTCTCTTGGTTTTACTATTCCTTCGAGGAAATTTTAAGTACATTGCAAAGATGGAGGATGGAGGATACTAATTAGTTAAGATTATCAGATAATAGACTCAAATATCAACAAGCAATTGTCTTGATTTTGGAATAGACATACCATGATATTGGAAGTTGTTGCAATAGCTCATAAGAGAAAAATATTTTTGAGTCTACCTTCTGATGCTGGCTGGAATCAGTAGTTCTTTGTTAATTAAGGGCAAACTATCTACAATAGGCAGATTTCAAGAATTAGCACCAGTTCAAAACCAGCAGTATACCTCTTCCCTGAAAGGAAATGGTCTTGAAAGATTTTCTTGCACCAGGAAATTACCCATTTCTACCAAAACTCCAACAGTGTTCTCTGTCAAGAGCGGGCAGGTGAGATAGGAGGGCAGGATTTAACAGTTAAGGGAAGAACAGAGGCTTTCTAGAATCATCCAGCTAGCATGAATCTTTGAGATAATTCAAGAAAGCACTTTTCTTTCACTAGAGCCCATAGGACTGACTGGTTATCCTGAGCTCACTCACTAAGTCTGCGACAGAACCTAGGCCACAACTCAAGGACCCAATGCACTGAGCGGAAGACCCTTTCCTGAAGGGCAGTGACTGTACCAGTGAGTAGATCAGGTGGCAAGCCCTGGAGGCCAGCCTTCCGGGGTCAAGTCCCAGCCTTGTCACATCTTGGGCAATTTCATTGACCTTTCCTTCATCTGCAATAAATTATACCTGCCATGGGCAACACCTCAGAGGAGTGTATGAATGATGAAGAAATAACAAGCAACTTAGCTCATAATGGTAACCGCCCTCAGCAACTGTGAACTTAATTATCATCACCTCTCCAAGTGATTAAAATCCAGGAATTAGACAATGACTATGTTTGAGAAGAGCCTGGAGTGGTCTAAAGAAGAATAAGAGATTAAGCAAAAAATAAAATTTTTTTAATGTTGATTGTGGGAAAATCTTTTGCACTCCACTCAACTGACAGGGGTCTGAATCAAAGATCCACAAAGAACTCACACAACTTAACAAAAGCAAAGTGAAAAGCCCAGTCAAAAAATGGGGAGCAGAGCTTAAAAGAAACTTCTCCAAAGAGAAAATACAGTAGATGTATGAAAAAATGCTCAACATCACTTTTCAGCAGGCATATGCAAATCAAAAGCACAATGAGATACCCCCTCACACTGGTAAGAATGACCCATATCAGAAAAATGGGTAACAACAAGTGCAGGTGTGGATGTGAAGGAAAAGGAACACTTTTACACTGCTGGTGTAAATGCAACTGTCCAGCCACTATGGAAAGCTGTGTGGAAGACCCTCAAACTACTGAAAATGGAGCTACCATTCAATTCAGAAACCCCACTTCTGAGAATCTACCCAAAGGATACAGAAACACACATTCAAAAGGACACCTGTATTTTGGATGTATATCGCAGCACTATTTGCAATAGCCAGAATATGGAAACAACCAAAATGTCTCAAAACTGATGGGTGGATCAGAAAGTTGTGGTAAATGTACACCATGGAGTATTATTCATCAACCAAAAAGGACAAATTTGATGCATTTGTGATAACATGGATGTACCTAGAAGGAATCATGTTAGCAAAAATAAGTCAGAAAGAAAAAGAAGAAAAAAATACTGAATGATCTCACCTATATGCAGGATATAGGGAAAACAAACAAACAAAAGGACAAGGAAAATTTAAAACAAAATGTTAGCAAAATGAAAGCATGGAACAAGAGAGGAGGAGGGAGTAAAATCAAGGGAGGGATAGGCTCAAGTGATTAAGATGATGGTTCATGGATGATAAGGTGGTGGGAGAACCTTGGGATAGACAATGATGGAAAATGTATATATATTTATATATATATATATATATGTGCAATTATTTTGAAAAAATAAAATTACATAATTTTTTAAATTTAAATTTAAAAGTAAATAAATGTTGACTGTGAGATGCAAGGGCCCCAGGCAATTCTATATTTCTCTCAAAGCACCAACTGGGGTTTTCTACTGGCCTAGTTTCTGGTACAATAGAATTGGGCAAGACTAGTTTCTGTCTGTTGGTGTCTGCCAGACCGGCTCCTGAAGGAAACAAGCTGCTTGATGAGGAAGGGAGAAAAGCCAAGTGCAAAGCCCTAAAGTAGAGGCAGAGCAGGCAATACTTCCCCCTCCCCAGAGCCAGGGGCTGTATATCTGGCATCAGCAGAACTCAGAGCAGGAGGGTCAGGGGTAGAGCCAGGCAGTAAAGGACAGAGTGCATCCAAGAAAGAGCCATGAACAAGGCTGTGCACAGACTCTATCTGCTGTAGGAGAGAGAAACCACCAGGGACTCAGAGCGCATGCAAGTTCCAGACAGTCTCATGCCACTGCCCAATCTCATATCTAAAATCAATCTGCTGAAAAGATAACCATGCCAGAAAATGTGATAAGAATTGTATCTCTTGAGCATCATGCTTCTTAAAGCCATTCTCCATACTCCTAGTAATTGCCTTAAAATGGACTTTTTTTTATCAGATTTTCCTTTACTTTGATATGCTTTGGAAGGGTAAGAATGGAAAGTTCTACTGAAAAAAAAATTCAATTCCAAACCTTCTTGTCTCATCATCCATACTTTGTCTTGACTCATTCATTCACTCACTCATTCACTCATTCATTCCTTTAGTGAACACTGCCTGGGCTGTCAGAGGATACACGAAAAAGTGGAACATGAGCGTACCTCCCCTCAAAGAGGTCATAATATATTAGGAGACAAATGCCACTGTGTGTGTCTGAAGTTAGATTCCCTACAAAGACTGAGACAGCACTATATGCTGTCTCATATAAGGTTTGGAGCAAACATTCTTAGAAGATACACCCATTGGGAACTGAGGATGGCAAGATTAGACCATGGGAGAAACTGACCCAAAGCAGTTCAACTCATTCCTTGTCCCATAGAGTGTTCTAGATTAGGGATGGTCTTTATAAGCTGTCCCAAACTGAGGCAAGGAGACTGTATTTCTACATCAGCTATCATTGACTGCAAATTCCGGAAGGGTAGACATCCTTGTGAGAGGGAGTTTACTACAGAGGTGGGGACGGTGGAGGCCAGGGAGACCAATTCCCAATTAAGATACAGCTGTGACCCAACCTTCTATTTGAGAATTTGTTCATTTATAAATAAAAATCATCCAAAGTGGCCTCATGTACCCCTTCTAACATTGTGAAAATTGTATATTTCATCCCTGAGAAATAGCTCAGACTTTGTCACCACACCCTTAGAAAGTGATCAGAACTGTTCACTGATGGATCCTGGCAGACAATGAGAACTCAGATAACCTGACCTAACGCTTCAACTTCACTGAGCATTTAATTACCAGAAGAGTATCTTGCTTCATTAACTCTCAGTGACCACTTTTGTGGGAAAGCAAACACAGCAACTGAACAACACAAATATAATCCAGCTATTTACAAGGTTGAACATGGAGGTCCCATTGCTAAGAGGTAGCACTTACATGGGCAGCAAGTCATCAGCTAGCCACACCCAAGTGAGCATGATTAAAGGGTTCTCTGTGTCTTCCAGCAGGATTCAGTGAAAGGAAAGCCAGAAGGTTGACCTCTTTAGGTAATTAAACACCCCAAAGACAGTCAGATACTTCCTTTGTTTGTCTGAGCAGCAACCTGAAAATATCAAGTCTTAGCATATAGTCTGCAACATCAGGCCACAACACTTCAGAATTTGGGTGGGGGGGGGCAGTAAAGTGCATGTGTGGTTGTGATTGTGGGGGTGGGAGAATAGAGGGAGAAATTGTTTTGTTATAGTACATAAGTCAGTGAGTAGACTTAAGTCATACAGGAAAAATGAACTGTTATATTCATTCTGTTATGTTATGAGAAGTATTATATTCACTTCTTATTTTTGAGAGACCCAGAGAGGAAAGATGGCTTTGCCAAGTCTATACTGACAGCTCATAACAGAACTTGCATTAAAGCCTATTTTTGGTTTCCATTTCAGATTTCTATCCTTCTCCCCAAAGAAAATAAAGGAAATGGAGAAAAATGAAAAAGAAGATAAAGTGATAAAACCAGAAAAAAAAGGGAAGAGTGAACGAGTAACTGGAAATGGGACACAAATAAGCAAAGTACAAACATCCATCTTGATGTTGATTCTCAAATCCATGCCTTCAGTGTACAGACTGAAGGATAGCCTGGGACCCTCAAACTTGCACACTCTAAAGAGATTCTGTCAGCCACCACATAACCATAGGGCAAAAGAACTTTAATAGAATTAGTGTGCACAGAGAAGGAAGAGAAGCATAAGAGTTTTCCAGTTACATTCATGGTTACACATCCCCCTGGGCATAAATTCCCAGCCTTTTGGCCCAAAGCAGGGCTATAGATGGCGAATAGCTCACCACAAGTCTAAGGCTCCTTCTGGTGGAGAATCATAAGAAGGGAAAAAGGCAAGCCTGGCACCAAAGCAGCAAAATCCAAGCATAAATCAAGATAAATGCTGCCTTTTTCTGCTTCCCCACATGTCTCTCATCCATGTATTTTCCCCATGTCGCCCAAGTCCCTGATGCAAGTCCCAGCTGAGAAGTAAGCACTCTTACATGTTTCAGTGCTCCACATGTCTCTCCTCCTGCATCTCTTGTAGTGTCTGTCCTCCAAAGCTTCTGTATCTTCACTAGCTGCTCAGTTCCGACCCTTCTTATGGCAAAATAGGGCACACAAAGAACCTCCTCTTTTCATGAAGATTCCTCTCTAACAGTGGGTTAGAAAGTCAAGAAAGCATTGAGAAAATGATATGGAATTCATCCTGGAGTTTCAAGAGTTCTTGAGCCATTGTGGTGGAAAGAACATGTTATTAGAATAGGAATCAACAAATATATCAATGGAAATGAGTAATTTTCCCCCAAACAGAGCAATATTTATATGGAATTGAATATATGGTAAAGTTACCATTTTGATCATTGACAGCAGATTAGAAAAAGGTAGAGAACTAGTCAGTATCTGGTCCGAGCACTATGAGCTATATAGTTGGGGGGAAATTAAGTTAAAACTCTGCTTCCTACTGCTTTCAGGAAAAAATGAGAAATTACATAGAACTTCAAGAAATAAGCAATATTTTTAAAGAATATTCAAAAATATATCAGGGAATATCTACACACATCAAAGGAGAAAAATTGATAATTTTTAAGTTTTGAGTAAATCAGAGTAAAAGACCTAGAGCAATGAAAGATAAACAATTTCCAAAATCAATACAAAAGAACTAAAAAAAAAACTGAGCGGGGGCACTGTGAAAGAATAGGCAAGGAAATATAAGCAATTCAAAGAAGAAACAACAATGACAAGGTGAAAAGTTGATCACCTTTACATGTAGCAGGGAAGTCTATGAAAGCAATGTGAAATACTTTTCAGCCATCAGCCTCCAGCAAAATGTTGATGTTTGTTGATACTGAGCAAGTGGAATGTGAATGTTTATACCCAGCTGGTAAAAGAAAAACCGAGTATAATCCCATTGAAGGGCAAACTAGTAAAACTGATTCTAGTTAAATTTCCAAATTTTCACATTCATATTTAAGCAAGTGAATAAATTTCTTGCCATTCTGGTAGTAAAGAGGATAGCTTTAACCAAAAAAGGTCAGTCTGAGAGCCTGGGCAGAGGAGGATGATTGCATCCATTCACATCTCTGTCACCAGGGGCCAGGGGATGATGCTGGCTGACCAGTGTGTGCAGAGCAGGGGAGGAGGGAGGCCCCCAAGGGTCATCAGGCTCGCATACATCCTCCCCGGTGTTTAATGTCACTGACTCCTCTGACTGTCCCAGACAGGGAAGACAGCTTCATCGTCAGGTTATCTCATTCTTCCAAACTTCAGTGATGAGTCTATTTCAGGTTGGCAAGTGAAGCAATTAAAATCCTGAGCAGTGGGGTCACAATGCTGAGTGAAAAAGTTGACACTGCCAGGAAGAAAGGACAAATATCATTAATCATGACAGGATCCCCCCATACCCACTGTTGAACTCCTCATCCACCCCCTTTAGCTGACTCATTCTTCATCTCATTTTTCAGTGCCATGTTACCAGGCAGGATACCTTGGGAGCCCAAAGGGAAAGAAGAACCATTTAAGTGCTGGTTACCCAGGAAATTGAAAATCTGCCTTGGGACTAGGATACAAAGTGAACTGACTTCCTGTAATATCTGGCTCCTAAAGTTACTGGTGAGATAATTCAGACTCAGGTAAGGATAAACAAGCAGAGTTAACCAACAAGTCAGGGAGAGATGAAGTGCAAATCCAACACTGGTTTAGTCAGGAAGTCAAGGCCCTGAATATTTGCATTCCTTATGAACTATACCTACTTTTCTAGATTGTCCCAACATTAAGTCCTAACTTCCAGGATTTCTCCTACAATGCCAGGGTCTCTGATTTTCACTACCTTGACTTGATGGTCTGGCACTCTGCTCCAGAGCCCACTTCCTGTTCCTGTCCTAGGATTACCCTCTGCAGACCCTCTTGACCATAGCAGTCATTTGCTCAAAGCTAAGCACTGTACACGAGTGACCTCAGTTTAAAATTCTGAACCTCTGACTTGAGTAATCAATGACCCTAGACTCGGGGTCTTTCTGCTCTGGGCAGTTTTGGCTATGTCTCAAATCACTACTGGACATTTGTCAAAATACCCATACCAGCATCCATCAAGACCTTCTAAAATACAGTCTGTATGGACTCCCCAGGTAGGGAAAGGATGATTGCAGTTGCTGATTCCGGCTTTAGAGAACATCCTGAATTCACTGATGCCCATCTCATCAGAAAAAGACTAAACCCCTTCTCCTGTGATGGAGCCCTTGCAGTGGGACACACCTGGGTACCTGGTGTATCCAGCTTCTTCCTCAGGCCTTCACCCACAAACTACATTCAAAGTTATTTTTCAAAAGTGATTTGGGTTTGAGCATCAGATAATCCTCCCTTCTACTCTTTTGCATATACTGCTCAGAACTTCTTTGCAGAGACCATGTAATTTTTCACCAAGTTAACAATTTCTTATTAAGAATTTCTAAGACTAAGACAACAAAAGTCCAAAAGAATTCCAAAGAATACCCTTCTCTAGCAATGCATTTTCTCTGTCTCTCTGTGAGACCTGAAAAATAGGAGATAATGCCCCATCCTTACAGAAGCTCTGTTTTCCACAATTATTGGGTCATCCTTGCTCCCCTCTACTCTCAGGCTAAGAGAATTTGAATATGCCACACCCATCACTCAAAAGGTGTTCAAAATAAAAATGCTAATGGAAACAAAAATAGGATTGTTCTGCCCCCAAGTTTCATGGTAATAAGGAAGTAACCAGTGAATCAGCTAATCAAAAGGGCAAGGGGTGGGGAAGATTAAAGCAAAGGCCAGGTGGAACCCATCACCTAATAATATCACCCAACCTACCCATTTCACTAATTAAGCATTAAATATGAAAGTAATTAAAAATAATAGTAATAATAATAGCCAGACTATTGTGCTGGGAAGAATATATAGGAAATGATGTGGTACCCGTGGTCTCATTCTCTGAGAATATATGAAGGATTTTTCTAAATGTGTAAACCGTCGCTGAGCAAAGTGTTGGGAGCAACAAAGAAAGGAAGCTTATTTGCCATTCTTGTCCAAGGCAAATACACAGAGGCAAAGACCAGTAGAACAATGTGGTCAAGAACAATGAAGGATTTCAAAGACAGATCAAAATTCATAAATATCCACTATTTATGATGTTCTACTTACTGATATTTTGCTACATATTTCATTAGAGAATTACAAATTAAAATAACACCCAGGTATCACTATACACCTATTAGACTCTAGAAACTGAATAGTACCAATTTCTGGTGAAGCAACAGGAACTCTGATTCTGGGAATGATGATGGGAATGCAAAATGGAATGGCCACTTAGAAAACAGTAGTTTCTACAAAGCCAAATGTGCTTTTGTTATACAAACCAGTCATCACATTTGTTGGTAATTTATTGTCCACACTAAGACCAATAAATTGGAAATTTATTGTCCACACTAAGACCTGAACAGAGATGGTTATATAGATTTATTCATAATTGTCAAAACTGGAAAAGAAGTATAAACTCCAGCACCACCAGACAAATGTATATAACTAAGTGAAAGAATCCAACCTTAAAAGGCTACATACTATATGACATGATGAAAAAGGAAAATTATGGAGACAGTAGAAGGACCAGTGGTTGCCAAGAGCTGGGAAAGAGAAAAGGATGAATGGGTGGTGCACAGAGGATTTTATGACAGTGAAATTACTCTGTATGATATGATCATGGTGAATACATATCATTTGAAATAGATACAAAGCCATAGATTGTTCATCACTAAGAGTGAATCCTAATGTAAATTATGGACTTTGGGTGATGGTGTCTAAATGTCAGTTCTTTGTAACAATGAGTCATCCTAATGGAGGACATTGATTGTAAGGGAGATCATGGGGGGTGGGCAGAAGGGATACAGAAATTCTCTGTGCTTTCTGTTCAATCTGCTGTGAATCAACAGCTGCTCTTAAATGTGTGTTTTGTTTTGTTTTTAAATTTCTCCCAAAGAAGAGAGAATTGAAAACTACCTACAAGTTGACCACTAACTCTTTTGAACTTGAACTGATCTCTTTTTTTGAGAACAATACAAAAGAAGTGTTACCTTACACAGTGGGTAGCCAATCTCTGGAACTTGTTTCCCTTGGAGGTGTTACAGGTTGAAAGTAAAACTGATGAACAGACAAAACAAAAACACTTAAGCTATAAAAACAAAATGGTGGTCATCATAGGACCATATCATAGGAAGGAGGAAAGAGATGGGTTAATTGAATAAAAGGGGTAAATTCTGTGGAAGAGGATAGAAACTAGATTTTTGCTGGCAATTATAATATATACAGACATCAAAATCTAGTATGAACACTTAAAACCCATAAAATACTATAGGCCAACATTGCTTCAACATTTTGTTTTGTTTTGTTTTGTTTTAATTTTAAAGAAAAAGAAAGTCTACCTTAAGAAAACAAAACAATGGTTCACATAATCTTCTTACATCTTTAATCAGTGTCCCCTCCGGACCAGGATTAGAAATACAGAATTCTCCTATATGGAACTTATCTTTTCAAATAGATTTAAAAGGAAAATAAATAAATGGGTTAACAAGTTACAGAGAAAGGAGTGTCATTCCACAGGATGTCTGTCTTTGAGTATGAGTTCGTACAGAACAACCCCAATGGCCTATTTTTCCTACACCAACTTTAAACCTAAACACCAGCTTTAGAAAATAAAGATGCCAGCACTGCTTGGAATTGGAACCATTCTTGGAAAAGCTTGTGAAATAGATCCAGGTTGTCTTGGGTTGACCCTTAGTCCTTCTTCCACCCAACAAGGAGGATTTGTCCTATTAACTACTGGCATGACTAATTTGTGAAAATGGAAGGAATTACTCTTTCCATTGTCATTTGTATCTAAGTAGACTGACAAGTCTCAAGCCTCAGCACAGAAGATCTCTAATGCTTTGGTTCCAGACACCATAATCGTCCAATGAAAAGGATAATCTTAAACTGTTACACCGGAAGCATGTAGTACCTTCTCTCGAGTCTTCTATGATAACCATACAGGTCCTCACAGGGATCAAACACATTTACATTGCCTGTGACATTCTGTTTGAGCTGAGAAGGAGCGACCCCAGAGCTCCAACCCCATTTTATTTTAAGCTCTATGATAAATCCTTCCTACAAAGATTTGTCCTTCTATAGCCTCACTGAACCACTTCTTTCCTCCATTGAAAGTGATGGAAATGGCTAGCAAAGCTCAGGACTTAAATGAGCTTCTCTGTTCCTTGGTGATCAGATTTGACTCTGATTTGATTTCCAAATGCAGAGAACACAGATCAATCATGGTGCTGGGCTTAATACAATTGAAGTCTGTCTACCATCTGAATGTGGACAGGAGAGAAGGGAGGAGAGGGTAGAAACTAGCACAGCAGGGAAGCTTTAAACTTAAATCTCTCCAGTCATCCCAGAATGGAGAACAGGACAAATGTCAGGATCTACCTTCTTGCCAGCCTCCACTGGAAACCACCAGTCCCACCTAGAGACTGACATCTGCCATCCTAAAAAAAAAAAAAAAAAAAAAAAAAAAAAAAAACACTAAAACACTAAGACCTTTGTATTTTCAGATAGCACACTCTCTGTGGCTTCCTGGTGCAGCTGTCTGCCTGTTGCCATAGTCCTCACTTCCAGCACATCTCGAACCAAGATAGTAGTCACCAAACTCCTCCTTTTCCTTCTGTGGAATCTTTCCAGTTTGACACCTGCGTCCTGCCTCTCAGTGCCTTTTACTCCAACTGTAACTAGCCCAGGAGATTCTGATCTGGAGCCATTCACTACTTGGGGTCAAGATTAGTGAGTTTCTCTACACTAAATACCACACGACTTATCTGTGTTCTGTGCTTCTAGAACACAGGAGAGAATACTGGGCCATCACTCCCAATCTTTAGAAAGCAGTGAAGAAAGATCTACTCAGTCACCTATACAAATCAGAAGAGATGATAGTGAGAGACCAAGAAGAGGGGTGAGAAGACTTGCTTCTCTTACTGCTGGCTTTGGCGCCACCTCTTTAGGTTTTGATTTCTTCTTTAACAAGAAGGAGGTAAAGAGTACCCCTGGCCTTTCTCAGTCTCAGGGTGTTGGTGGTAAAACAAAACCAGATGTGCAACAGCCTTATCTTCCCCTCTGCATATGTGTGTCTTCACTTCCTGAGGTACTCTACTCATTCCTCTCTTTCTTCTTCCATCACTAAAACACCCTTAAATCCCAGTCTCCCTGTTGGGTGAGTTGGTCAGGCTTTCCCTCCATTAGCCTATGTAACCAACACCCATGGTATTGTGCTCTCCCCAAGGTTGTGTAAACATGTCTGGGCCCAGTGTGTGTGTGTGTGTGTGTGTGTGTGTGTGTGTGTGTGTGTGTGTGTCAGTGACACACCTGGGTCTGGGAAAAGAAGCTAAAAGGGAAGCATCACACCACGAAGGGAACATGAGCACTCATAGAGCAAGAGAGAGAGAGAGGGAGAGGGAGAGAAGGAGGGAGCAAGGGAGAGAGTGGGCTCACAAGGCTGCCTCCCAGCCCAACCCTCTGGCCCCAGCTTAAGGCCTGCCCTGCCCTGCCTGGTATGCCGGTGTAACTGCTAGAACCAATAATACCTGAGGAGATTCTCTCAAATATCTCCTTTGCTCTGGGAGGGGACCAACCTTTGTGAAGTTATTAGCTTTTGTTGAACTAACTACTGCTAAATTGTGACTAGCATAATTTGTAAGGACCAGAGATTCTCTACACTGGCCCTCAACCTCCACATCCCACCTATGATCTGTGCCTTGAGATCCTTTCTACAGCATCTGACACCAGTTCTAGGAGTTGGCAACAAAGGATTTTCATTTCTGTAGCTGACTTAATGGCTATGTTAATGACTTCTACCTCCTCTCCAACTTTTGGCCTTGTGAGCTAGATTTCTGGTCTTGTGCTTTCTTTCCAAATTTCCTGCTGCTAACCTTCATCAAGACTGGTAAATACTGGTGCACTGGGCAAGCTCTCTCTCTCACTGTTCCTGTGTCCTTTCCATAATGTGAGAATATGCAGAGGAGGTTTGATAGAAACAATCTGGTCATAGAAATAACCCACAGCCCTTACCCTCAATATGGCTAAACATCTGAGGAGATGAAAATCTTAAAACTGAGAATAAAAGGAAAATACTGGAAATTTTCATGTGCTAATTTACATAATAAAGAAGAGTAGTTTGAACAGAGACTAAAGAGGGAAGTGTATAGTGGAACCAGTAGGAAGGCTGTTTTATGGGCAATGATGAGGAGGTGAGTACAGGATTGGAGAAGGATGGGTGGAAATAGAAGTCTGAGGCATGGAAACGGGAATGAGTTTCAGGGCAGACAACATGGCGTGATCTGGGATCAATGATTTTCTTACTAAATTATGGGGCTAGGTTGGTAAATAATGGGGAGAGAAACTAGACCATGAAGGTCATGGAAAGTTTGTAGTACAATCAGTGATGAGAGCAGATCAACCGTAGATCTTCAAAACCTTTTGTGTTTTAACTACCAAATCCAATCTTGGGAATCCAAAAGCAAGAACAAAAGAATAGAAAAAGCTATATGCATGAAGGTACCTTATGCCAAGGTCATCACAGAAAGAAAAAGAAATAGAGAATGTTCTCTAAGTAACAAGTGACAAAGTACAGCAAGGTTAAGTTTGTCATCTGTCAAACATTTATACATGAAGGCTATAGATATAGGGCAATGTACTTACACAGCTGTGTAATTAAGTTACGTGTGCTCTAAAGTTATAACAAAAGTATTTACATGAGTATATTAAGAGGATAATGAAATAATTAAAAATAGTTGAATGTGAGTGTGAGACAAATTTCTAACCTTTTAAAATGGTATATGGTTTAAAGGTGATATAATAATAGCCATTTTAAATTTAAAACACTGAGTTATACTGAAGAGGTAACATAATGAAGGTGGAAAATTTTAACCAAACTGGTCTGGACAGCTCCCTGTTCACATTTTGAGTGCTATGTATCATACCAGATGATGATTCAACCCTCCTGGCACTTCTGTGCCTTTCCTTGTAATTATTTCGATCACCTTTAATGTTCCCCAAACACTCCTAAAATATGCTGGTGGCAAGTACACCCCAAAACTTTAAGTTGTCATTCCTGGTGATGAGTTGGGAAGGACTGGTCCCAACGGGCTTCTTCTAACTTCTTATTACAGGATTTAATTTATAGTCTTTCCTCAGTTTAGGCCATTTGGGTTTGCCCTGTCATTAAATGAACTGTGCAGATTCTATCATAATTTTTTTGCCTTCAACAAAGACCCAAAAATGCAATGTGTACCAACAAATTTACCCCAAATATATATTAAGTAGCAGGTCCCATGTATTGGACACTTGCCCTATAATTGTCTCTCAACAAGGTTCTGATCTATGTAATTTACAGCCCACCTAATCACCCTTTTTAACAATCCATCTGTAGGAACTATATTCTTGTCCACGCTTAACACTTCCTGTCTCCCCATATACTTGAGAAGAGATGTTTGCCAATTAAATGCAAATTTATATCTGTGTATTATGTCTTAGTCAACTTTGATGCTAAGATAATAATAACTTTTACCACTTGTCCCCAAACCAGCCTTGACTTGAAGTAACCAAAGACTGTCTCATGTTCCTGTCAGGCACTAGGACCAGCAGGGGGAACCAAATGGCACCAGATAGTAAGAAGTTAATTCCTCCTGAGATGGTCCTATCAGAGCTGGATTTTTTTTTCATTTTTCCCTTGTACTTATTGTACATATAGTAAGAAATCAGTATTTTTGTCTTTTCCAAATTCCTGGTATAGAGCTCCTTAAATCCCTGGAATATCCTTTGGTAAGAGCAATATCACTTCTTAATAAGCCCCTTCCACCACCCCTGAGTTTACACTGAGATGAATTTTGGAAAGTCGCTAAGTTTGTAAGGATCACATGATTAGAACTTTGGAACACTCTCCCATCTCTGGAGAGGGCAGAGGGTCTAGTAGTTGAGTTAATCACCAAGAGCCAAAGCATGATTCAACAATCATGCCGATGTGATGAAGCCTCTGTAGGAAATCTAACTGAAGAATTTCAGAGAGCTTGTAGATGGGTGAACACATGGAGAGTGTTAGAGGCCCAAATTGTACACACCTGCAGAGGGTATCCCTCTCTGCATCCCTTCTCCCATGCCTTGCCCTATGTAGCTCTCCCATCTTATTATAAAAGAATACAACACTTGTTCCTGGGTTATATCCTTTTATAATAAATTGGGGATATAGTAAGCAAACTCTTTTTCCTGAGTTCTGTTAACTGTTGTAGCAAGCTATCTAACCTGAGAAAGGGGGAGTCACAGGTGATTATTCAGAAGCACAGGTGACCATCTAGACTTGCAGTTGGCCTCTAAATGGTAGAAAGAATGAAGCAGACTTATGGGATTAAGCTCTCAGCCTGTGAGATTTGATGCTAATTTCAGGTACTTACTCTGGATACCTACCCTGTTGATGTCCACTAGAACTGGGGAGATAGTTGATGTGTAGCATGGCTGGAAAAGCTCAGGCACATGTTGGGTCTAGGTGTTGAGAAAAGAAAGAAGAGGTTTTTTCTCTTTTAGTCACTTAGGTCACTTCCCTCTGGGAATCTGTGCTGTGAAAGAAAGGATGAAAGACTTGTATACTAGGGTGCTAAGTGTAGACAGACCAGAAGTGGATCAGAAAACAGAAACTTGGTACAACAAAACAAATAAGGCACTGTGAATCAATTCACGTCACACATTGGAAAGGACCCAGGACTTGGAAATGATTGATGAGTCCAGGAAGGTAGAACTAGAAAGTACTGAGACCAGGAGTCCAGCAGAGATAGTTTGGGTGGGTCATTCAAACAGGAAGTAACAACAACCATCAAAAAAGTACACAAAGTGATGACAGAAAGCACAGCCTCATAACTAAGACTGAAGCTGCAATCCTTAAACCTTCTGGGGACCTCAGTTGCAGCTTATCAGTTAGCATGCATACCACACACTGGTGCTGTGATGAGATGACCCTCACCAGAGTTTGTCAGATGCTAGGCTCTGTTCTCAGTGCTTTACAACCACCAGCACATTCATTTCTCACCAGAACTTCATGATAGAAGCATTTAACTCTGTTTTCACATAAGAAAACTCAGATTCAGAGAAATTAACTTAATAATTTACTGTATGACTTTAGAAAAGCTACCCAACTTCTCAGGCCAAGGTTGAGATATGGAAAAAATCAATACTGTATTACAAGCCTCTAATCCCAGTCATCAGAGAAGAAGGAAGCTCATAAAACCATTGTTTATAGATAAAGAAACTAAAGCCAGAGTGATGATGTGAGAGTTCAGGGCTATACAGAGAGCAGTGGCCAGGTTGGAACAGGGAACCATCAGTCTGGGCTTGTGCTACTTTGCAGTCTTTACCATGAACATTAAGCACAATATCAACACAAATACTCAAGGTAATTCCATCTTATGGCAACGGTTAATAACTACTCACAGCGAAGACAACCAGACAGTGTAAAAATAAGAACATGGTTCTCTCAGAAGGAAACTCAGGAAAAATATGGAGACTGGCTGAGCTCACGGGACAAAGAGTCTACATGTCTTCCTGCAGGAAGTAGGACATTTTGCGCAATAACTGGGTGGGTTTATGCCAATAAGCTGCCCATTCTCAATTCCTGGCCATGCAGAAAGCATGAGCTCTGACAGTTTTCTATTTCCTCACCCTCTTGATTGTTTTCTGAGAACTCAATGAGAAATGTTATGGATTAAATTGTGATTTCCCCAAAATTCATGTGTTGAAGTCCTGATTCCCAGTGTAACTGTAGTTTGGAGATGGGGCCTCTAAAGAGGTTATTAAAGTTCAATGAGCTCATGTGAAGTATCACCCTGATCTGACTAACCCTATAAAAAAAAGGAAGAGATGCCAGGGATATGAGCACAGAGGAAAGCTAATAGAATGAGGAAGAGGAGGGTGGGGAGGAGGGAAAGAGAAGTAGAGCAAGAGAGATTATGTGGAAAGGAAATTTGGGATAGAGGTAACATAATAAAATCAACTCTTCCGTTCCCCCACTCCCATATCACCATCAGCAGCACACAGAAAATTGAAGCAGTTTAAATAACAGGTTACACACACTTGACTCACCTTCTTGGAATAGGCTAGAATTGGTTTCCAAAAAATTCTATGAAATGTTCCTCATCTGTTCATGAATTCAGAAGCTTCTATCTCTTCATCTAAGGTCACTTTAACTATGTCTTCTCTATCCTAATCTCTTCCTGTTTTACTTTATCTGTTCCACTACTCACAGATTATTTATTGGAGACATACTGTGTATGTGTCTATGCTTGTGGTGAGGTTCTGCCCTCAGGACACTATGGCTATAAGGAGAAACAAATCAAGAGATGAGCATGGCAAGTGGGTCGTTGGTGTTCCTGCTTGCCCTTCCATAACTACACTCCTCTCCACCATACTCTGTGTTGCCAGAGGTTGACCTGCATGGACTCCATAGACAAGCTAGACTTCTATGGGTTAGGCAAAGAGAGGGCAGGGATGGCTAAAAATGGGTCATTTAGTGCTCTGAGCTTTGTGTACCACTGCCTTGTGGGATATGATATGGTCATGGAAAGCCTTTATTCAATTATTCATTTGTTCACCAGTTGGTTTTAAGTGCCTGGTATGCAATGCTATGTAGGTTTCCTGGTATGTTGTCTATGGTTCAAGCAGGGCATAAAATTAACAAAATCCCTCCCCCGCCCTGTATGGAACTTACATTCTTCATCTATTAATTCATTTAACAAATGTGTATTGATCATCACATACTTTATAAGGAACAATACTTCAAGAGAAGAGAATTATATAGGTAAGTACCTCGGAGGAAGATGTTGGCACGTTAAAGGAGGGCATGAAGGACAGACAGTATGTCTTCTCCTTTTCTTTCTTTGTGTCTCACAGGAAACTGATTAAGCTCTCTATGGTAATGTTGCATAGAAGTAGTGATAAAATTCATTCTAGTTTTGGCTCCTGATTTTAAAGGAAATGTTTCTAATATTTCTCTATTTAGGTTGATGAATTTTATATCCTCTATGCAGCTAAAGAAATTCCTTTCTATTTTTAAGTAACAAGGTTTTTTTTAATCAGAATTTATGTTATGCTATTAAAGGCTTTTCTACTAAGACAATCATTTTTTTTCCATAATCTGTATCTATGATGAATTTTATTTAAGAGATTTTTTTAAGGGAGGAGGGAAGACTTTTTTTTTAGTCTAAATATGATTGGAAAACCAAGTCTGTGGGATTTGCTGACAGACCAAGTATCAGAGATTAGAGAAAAAGAAGAATCAAAGATGATGTTAAAAGTCTTTGCCTATACCAATAAGTAAATGAAATAGCTGTGTGTCTACACATAGATGGCAACAAGGAGGTCTTGTAGGGTGTTTTTTTAAGAGAGGATGGAAAGATGAGACATTCCAAAGCTCACTGTTGAACACTAAAAATGTGAGCTATATGAAAGACATTCATTTAATGATGATATAGACAAAAAGGTAAGATGTGTGCATAAGAATTAGAGACAAGTAGAAGCCAAAGACAGGAATACATAAATCTGGGGGTCATTGGTATTTGAGAAATCTAAGCTGAAGGAAACATTCTTCAGGACCTATATATACAGGAGTAAGTGAACCTCAAAATTACTTGCAAAATAAGCATTATGTGACACCAAGTGGACCCTTAATATTGGGTGTCTACTTCTCACCACATAAGTAAGCCATTGCTAGTAGTTGTGATTTTTGTTTGATAATTTGCCTTCAAGGGTCTGTTGATCTATAAGAGACAATGAAGTGTTTCCTATTTAGCAAGCAGATATGCCAGATTACACAAACACACACACCAGTTTTACTGCATGTAAGTTTAAATTAAAATAAATCTTTCTAAAATGCCTCTACCTCAAAAGTTCTGTCTTTGAAGTTTTCCAAAGGTATCAATCAGCCTAAGGAAAAGGAATGATCTTTTCAGATAAATGGAAGTTGCTTGTATTTATAAAGTGGGGTGATCTGTGAGTTTGGGCTTCCCCTTATTACTTGTATCAGACTATGTGGAATTTGATTGAGACAAAGTTAACATCTTTTCACCCTATAGGTTATTGTTCTGAATTTATAGTATCAAATTCTTCAAAAATTGTGCTTTTGGAAATTTGGTGGTGTGTGTGGTGTGATTTGTTGATGTATTTGTTGAGGGAAGAAACTATACACCTAAAACCTACACAGTGTTGTAAACTAATGTTCCCACACTCAGCTCATCTTTCAATGAACTAAATCACACAGTTACCTGATCGTCTACTCATTGTCCTGAGTTGTCACACACCCTAAACCACTTTATACTGAACTACCTTAAACTAGCTCATAGGATTAATGCAAGGATCAAATAAGGGAGGCAATGGTTACAGAAAGGATTAAGAGCTTTATACATGGAAAGTATTCTTTTTTCATACCTTTTCACTGTAAATCCAAACTAGTCAATCATTTCCATCATACAATTAGGAACTCAAGATCATAAAAGTTATCAGAAATTAATATCCTTTTTTAATCATTAGCAGGATGACTTCCACATAATCACAGTTACCCTGTAATTTGGTCTTCAACACCACTTTCCCCAAAACTGGCATATTTATTAGATTCCTGATGAGATTAGTCTTTAACTCTTCCATCCTCCCTCTGTTCAGTCCATCCCTGACTAACGTGTGACCTTTTTTGACTGAATTATTGAAATCTGTTAGAGGATATATTGCTTCTGATTGCTGGCATTTACCAATTGTGCTGTGGCATTTATCAAGCTCTTGTTAGCCTGGGCAAAAATAACGTCCAGTCTTAATTTAAACTTCATGAACGAATTTTCTTTAACCACCATTAGCTTTGTTCCATCAGCCCTGCTTAATAAGCTACTAATGTATTTGTCACAGAGTTTGTAACAAGAGGAAACACACAGAATGAGAGAGTATTTAGCAAAGTTAAGAGGTATTGAATTTTCAGACAAGGATGTTTGAGTGGGTTGTCATTGGTCTAGAGCTGTGACAAGATTTGGGGTGATAAACCCAACTAGGAATCAGGAGCACTGGTTCATGTAGTGGCTTCCTATAAATATCTTTGGGATGGCAGGAAGTTTTTTTAATCCCTCAGGGTCTCACATCCTCCTTATCCTTAACCACCTGCTAAGTTTGTATCTAAGATGACTTCTGTTAAATCCATGCCCGATCGATGTGAAATAATTGGGAAGTTGATGCTCTCAGAGAAATCTCAAACTGATCTCTTCATTTTATTGTTCAAATAGCTTCAGAGAGATTGAGAAAAGAGTCTTGTTAGAAGTCAGGAAACCTAGGTTCTTACTAGCTGTGGTGAAAACCACTTAACCTCTTAAACTTGAGTTCAATCACATCTTGATTAAAATAAGGATAATAAAGCCTTATCTGCTTTTAAGAATAAAGTTTAACCAAGATGAATTCTACCTAACATCTCCGCCATGATTGAAAAATCTCGTATTTTGCTTGGTTATTGTCCTAACTCCAATACTCACCTCCTTATTTTCAGTCCATGAAGATCTAAAGCTTCCTTCCACAGTGCTGGAGGGACTCGACTTGATGCACAACCAGCCAAACTCTGCCACCCCTGTTTAAACTGATTTACCATTGGTTCACAATACTACGTAAGTCAGGACTATGGTTTCAAACCTCTAAATGTGTATATGCCACACTATACCCAGCACCAAAATTTACTTCTGTCTATTGTCAAATCAACTTCTATTTCTTTCAACCCCTGTCAAATTATTCCCCTCTACCTAATCTCCTCTCACTCTCCATTTGTTTTAAGTCTAAAAGTTATTTTCACATCTTGCTAGGTTTTTCTTACTTTGTCTATTTATGTTCCATATTGAGTGAAACCATTCATTATTTTTCTTCCATTTTCTGATTTAGCATGCTCACCTCCAATTCCATCCATGTTGTCTCAACAGGCAAGATTTTACCATTTGTAATAGTTTGTTTTGTAATACAAAAAGTTTTCTATAATACAAACTCTTCTACTTTTGAAAGGGGGATAAGCTCAGTGACCAGAACCAAACTCAACTTCCTTCCAGGTTTAAACAGAAAAGCAGTGGTGCAGAGAAACTCTGGGTGATAGGGAAGGGAGAGTGAACTGAACATTCACATGGTTCTTGATATTTCCCTCCCAGAGTTCTGCACTCAGCCACAAGGCTTTTCTTGCTTTGAACCTTGTCATCAAAGGCAGCCTCCAAAGATACTGTACTCATCTAACATTGATTCACTCTCATTCAATGATCACTTATTGAGAGCTTCTACCTCCTAAGTGCTGTGTTTAAAAAAAAAAAGAAGAAGAAGAAGAAAAAGGTTCTGGGTAAAAAGAGCACTAATTGTCCCTGGCATTAGGAAAGTCACAGCATAACAGAGGGGTAAGTGGATAAAGAGCTACTGGTGGTAAAATGTGATGAATGATATCATGATAGTACAAGCCAAGTGATGTGGGAACATCAAGAAGTACTGGTGCTGCAGAAGACTCAGAGGGGAAGCAACTTCTACCATTTCTTGAAAGAAGAACTGGAAGGAAGGCATTTACTCCTAGAGAATCCATAAACACCTCTGGTATAGCATTTACTACCCTCTGTGTGCTTGTGAATTTACTGGTCTCCTTCTGTGGACTGTGAACTCCTTGAAAGCAAGGATTTCCTTGTTCATCTTCATGATCCCAGCACCTTTGACAGTGTCTGGCACATAGGAGACCATTGACGCAAGGGAAAAGTGAATGAGTAAGGAATAGATGAGCAAAACTTCTCAGTGGTTATTGAAGAAGAGAATGATAGAAAAGTACCTAAAGCAAGACTCAGTGCACAGGGGTTTTCTTTTATTTTCTTTATTTTTTTTTTGTTTGAGAAATCTTACTTATGAGTATGTTCGATGAATAAAATACCCCTTTTGAGAAAACTGTATTTTGAGCTTGAGAGATACAGCTATGCTCTTTTTTCTTATCCAAGTAATCAAATTTATTTTTTTCACATTATTTGTTATTGTTTGATTGCACATGCTTTTTACATCATTGTATACCCCAAGATTTTCCTAGCACCTTGTCACAGTGAACCATCATCTTAATCTCTTGTGCCCATCCCTTCCCTGGGTTTACCTCCGCCATCCTTGGTCTATGCTTCAGTTCTGCTGACAGTTTGTTAGTTTTAAGTTTTACTTTTCCTTTTGTTTGTTTGCTTTTCCCATAGCCAATATTCTGCATAAAGGTGGGATCATCCAGTAATTTTTTTTCTGGTTTATTTCTGCTAGGATGATTCCATCTAAATTCATCTGTATAATCACAAATACATTAAATTTGTCTTTTTGACTCCAGAGGTTTGCAATTGTTTCATTATGGGGAATGAAACAGGGACAGAGCTCAGAAGAAGTGACCCTTTTGAACAAGGGTTAGATACTTTCTACTTAGCAAGAGCAAAGTGGGTGAAAGTAAACAACATGTTGATAAATGTTGGAGATTATTTTGGAATAACAGCATGAGAGGAAGTAGGAAGTAAGGGAGATTCAATCTTGTTTCCCTGTGAAGTAGAAGCATTCACGTTTTCAGTTAGGGGTGTGAGGGTGTGGGAGGACTCCATATTCATCACTTTTCATCATTAGATGTCCCTCCCAAATCTGGTTCTCAGAACCAGCGCTTATTCTGTGACATCTTGAAAATATATATCTTGTTTAAGGAATCAAGTTGACAGATGTTTTCCATTAAGTCTTTCACAAATGGTGTCTGAAAGGGTGCAAATGCTGCAAATTATAATGTCCTGATCTGAGTGTTGAAAGAAGCTGGTCTTTAAATCAATAGGTACTAAGATAAACTTAGTCTATGTTATTCTTATTCCCCTTGAAGATTAAAATCTTTTCATATTCTCTTGTTGACTTGCCAACCAGACAAATCAGCTATTTAGTTTGACAATACTACATTGGGGGTGGGGGGAGTGTATGTGTGTGTGTGATATGATCTCTTGAGGTTGCTTGTCACCTCAAATGTTAGGGAAATTTTGAACAAAGTTCTTAGACTAAGCACTTAGAGAAAAAAAGATTTTTCTCAGTTCTCCACTAACCCTTTTTACAATCTACTTTTGCTTTTAAGAAAGTCCATTTTTTTTTCTGCCTGAGCTGTTCTATTCAGAATATAAATGGCTTCTGATAGAACTGATCACCAAGAGTCCCTAAAGATAAAACAATCCAAGTAAATAGAAAAGCTAGATATGGAGCAGACCCTGGAATTGAGGAGAGCAAATAATTGCTAGTAAGCTTTATCGCTCAATTTTCATTTTCTCATCCTCAGTAATCCCTGTAGGAGCCCTGGGCATCTTGTAAAGTCTGGAAGTGTGAAGGCTCTAAGATCAAATTAAAATTTGAGGTCAGCCCCATGTTGGGGAAGCATTTCAGCCCACATGAGTCCAAGAAAAGTATGTTTATTTTCAGACTGGGAGGACCAACACCAAGTGGGAATTTTATTTCCCCAGGAAGTCTGTGCATCTAACTGAAATCATATGATAGAAACAGGCACTGGACCTTTAAAACCACAGCAGGGAGCCCATCCAAAGAGGCCATGCTATCTGCTGTCTACAATTTGTAGAGTGATTAAAGGTTAGTCCTGGAGAAAAATTAGTGGAAAAAGCAGTGAATCCCAAAATTCTGTTTTAGGGTCCTTCCTCCGAGCTGCCAACTTGTGTCATTCCCGTTCTGTAAGCCACATGCCTTTCTGATACCCACTGTCTCTGTTGAAGAAAAGAAGTCATCCAAAACACATTCCAACTGAGCTATGAATGGCTGATAAAATGAAAAAAGTCCTCTCTCAAGGGAACTTTTAAGTCACCTGACATGTTTAAGGAGGTCACTTTGGGTAGTGGGTCTCTTTCCTTGCCCCTAAATCCCACAGATTATTTTGTACAATTCCCTTCTATTGTTCCTCATCAGCAAACTTCCTGTCTGTGTAAGGGAAATGGAGATCCTAGTTTCTCTCTCTCTCTCTCTCTCTCTCTCTCTCACACACACACACACATAGACACATACGTGTGCGCGCACACAAATTATAAGCCCTTGAGGACAGGCACAGAATCTTATTACTCTGTATCCTGTACAGAACCTCTCATGTTATGTCCTCAAAAAACTTAGTTGAACTGAAAATACCAACGTCCCATACTGGGGCCAAAACAAAAAATGCAAGGTTGGTGTGTTCATTTCTTAACATAGAGACCAGTTTTGTGATGAGAAATAACTTGCCCCCTCTTCTGTACATTTATCCTTTGTAAATATGCTTCTCAAACTTGCCAAAAAGAACACTGTTATGTGCCTGATTGATACAATAATTACTCGATGTTTGTAGCATTTAAAAAATTTAGAGGAAATTTTTAGAGACTGAATTATGTTATTTCTATTTCTCCATTTGTCTGACACTATAGAGATTGTGGAGTGATTCTATTATTTCTGTTCTGGTACCTCTGCTCCCTAAAAGAGAAGCTGGTACAAAATTGTATTCTAGAAGATGCTTCCTGATTATTATTGAGTCAGAGTCTCACACAGATTTCTTAGTAATGTTACTAAAGGAGGAAAAGCAATAGGTTTCTTGGCACATTCAGAGGGTCCCGTTGAACCCTGACACTTTCTCTGCCATGTCAGTCCTGTCATTGTTTTATTGCCCTCAAGGTAGTTTGCTCAGGTTTATTTCTGCACAGACCAATAAAGCCAAAGATGTCCTAAGATGTCAGGGCTGTATTGTACTGAATTTCTAGTTAAGTCTTGAAAGAACATATTTAGAAACAGTCTTGGAACTTTGGTGTTGACAAATTCTTTTGCATGCTAATCAATATATCAGAAACTGATGTTAGCAGAGGATATTAAACAATCCATCAGAAGTCTTTGCTTGAGGAAAATCCAGCCATAACAAATGTATTTGTTAAAAGATCTTTCTTTTCAAGCACATAATCAAGAAAGAAGGGAAGTGCAATTCTATTTACATGGAGAGACAAGTCTTATTTTTGTCTGATACCTGGGTGGGAAAATGAAAATCTCCTTTGAGAATTTACAGTCACAAGTTCAAGTCTCTGCTAATGTAGGATTTACATTCACGCATTCCAAGCAGAACAGAAGCACTCACACTTATTCGTTAAAATTCGCTAAAAAATGGGGCTCCAATTAATGATGCCTCCCCTAAGAGGCTTCATAGGAGCAACCTTAAACTAACTGGAGATGTGTACTTCACCAATTAGGCCTCACAGACAACCTAGACATGAAGGGATGAGTGCTAGACCCATTAGTCAAGGGCCATAGGATCCTACTGGACTGTGCTGCAGAGTTCTTGGTTCTTTGGTGGTGTGACAGCATATATTCACAAGGTATAAACCAGCACTCCTAATACATATACAGTGAGGAAAATCAAGTGACCTCGGTAAAAAATTTAATAAATTAATTAAACTAAATAAAATGATAAAAAGTCTGCATCCTTTGATTCTACAAATCTGAAACATGTAACCAAACAAATTGTAAATTGAAAAATGAACAGAAATTATTCTAAATAAGAAGTGTGCTCACCATTTATTCTGAACAATGATGCTGCTTTGAGCACAAGAGTCATTACTGTCCCTCAGTTCTTAATTTCCACATTAAGATGTCCTTTACCCCATAGGCTTCCAATAAATATTTAAGGAAATAAATGACCTTATCAAAAATTCAAATTTTCTTCATCATATAAAATCTATTTATAAAATGCCAGCGTGATCTTCTTCTAAATGGGACAATTAACCAGTCCTATAATTTTGAAATGACAAAACAGTGCATCTCTGTAGTACTTCCTTTGTTGAAAACTGAAACATATTTATTACTGACATTTAAGGTTTTCCACTCCTACTTTCCCCTTGCAAATATTTCTGAAGAGAATTCATTTCTGGATGCATTTAACCTCATTTGCTTCTAATTCTCTGAGGACTAACCTCAGTGGAGGAGGATTAGAAAAGGTTAGGGCACTGAAGAAATGTGACAACCAAAAAATCAAGTAAATGCAGAGCCTTGATAGACAATTAGTCAAAAAGAAGAAAGAAAGGAAGAAAAGAAATTTGTGAAATTTAATTATAAATAAATTATATATATACACATATATGTATATATATATACATATATGTGTATATATATATGAGAGAGAGAGAAGAAAGGTGACCATTGACAGTTCCAAAGAACACAGAATAAAGATTCTTGTTGTCTGGGACTCCAGATCCATGGAGACACACCAAGCCAAAAAATGCCTCAGAGCAACACCTGAACAGGTGGGCACAAAAGGACAACACTCATTAGCCTGGTTGGAAGCACATTCTGGGCATTCCCGGAATGTGGGCGTTTGAATCATATCCAAAGCTATGTCTTCCTATCACTTAATATTCCAGGGTAGAACGCTTCCAAATTCCACCTGCTGAAATAAGAGGTGTTGCCTATGAAACTAATAAGTATCAATAGTGAGAACCTGCATTTAGGATTCATATGAGAGACTCAGTCAGCACAGAAATATAATGAAAATCAAACTGATTTTAAAATGATCTCTCCATAATCTGCACAAGAACTTTTCCTCCCAGAACACTTAACTGATACAATTACACAAAATATTGGTGCTAACTCCTATATCTACACTCTGAAACAGTGAATCTCAAGCTTTCTAGTCTGCAGACTCCTTATACTCTAGAGAATGCCAAAGAGCTTCAGTTTATCTGGGTGGTGTCTATCAACATCATAAAATAGCATTAAAATTGGGAAAATTTTAAATATGTGTTAATTTATTCAAAAATAGCAATAGTAGATTTACTACCTGTTAAATAAAAACATTTTCTTAAAAATAAATAATTCAAAAACAAATACTATAGTGGGAATAGTGGCTTTGTTTTAGAGTTATACCTTTTTTTTTTTTAATTACACACACACAAATCTTAACCAAGTAATCAGAATTAAGTTACCGGTAATTGAGCAAACTTATCACACAACTCTGGTTCTGATGTAATAAGAAGTATATCATGTCACTGATGTGGTATTCTTGCCAAAGATGTTGAGGCAAGAGACAAATTCAGAATGTGTTTATTTTGTAACCATCCCAATCCCAGTAGATTCATCACTGGTTCTTGCAATTAAAGAACGTCAACAGCATCTTTCGTGTATTTTACAGTCTTTAATGCTCTCAAGGAAACAGGTATTTAGGTACACCCGGTCGGGAGGCTGGGCAAACTGTATAGCAAGCAGGCAGTCTAGGCAGTAAGGGGCAGAGGGCTGGAAGGTAATCTCCCAGAACCTTCACTGTCTTTCTCTGGGCTCCCTTTAGGGTTCATCTGTTATTTTCGCATTGTCTCCTCCCTTCCCCCTAGGTGACACAACCCTTTTATGCCCTATCCCCAGGCCCATGTGAGCCCATTTACACATGTACACACCCATTGGGTCAGGTGTATACAGTCGTGGGGAAGACACAACACCACAGGTGCATAGGATGAGAAAGGGCATAAAAAACCCCTTCCTCATTTCCCCTACAGTGCGGCATTCAAAAAGGTGCCTGACCTAGATCTTTTATACACATGTACGTGCACGCACAAAACTTACAATGTTAACTGATTTTGGTAACAAGTACACTGACTTATACTCTTATTTCTACTTTCACAGAGATTAGTACATTTTTTCCAAATAAAAAGTTGAACGTAAAAGAAGTGCATCAGGAGGCATTTGAGCAATTCTTTTAGTTTACAAAGAGAAAAACGGGGGCACCTTTATGGAGGAGAACTGAACAAACCAGCCATGTCTTCGATAACCAAGTTTGGATATTTAAAAATACACCTAGGAGGGAAGGAAGAGGCGGTCAGAATGAACACGGAATGTCCGTTTGGGGAAATCTCATTTTCACTTCCGAGCTGCTGCAGAAAGACTCCGGAGAGCAGCAAAGTTCTCATTAGCAGCTCAGAGTCAGCCCAGGTCTATTCAATCAGTACAGCTTGACCTTAAGCAGTGTTTTCTGCAGACCCCAGATATGAGCCCCTGGCCAACTGTCTCCCACATGGCTCTCCCGACCTTCCTTTCCTACTCGGGAGCCCAAGGAGTTCCGTGAGCAGGAACCAGACACCTGACACACACAGTGTGAGAGGTGAATAGCTATTATCCCTGTCACTAAATGTGAAGATACGTCTCAGATGAACAGAAAAGGAACTTTTTATATGTTTAAAAATATAATGGGAGGGGAAGAAAGAATAGAGACCAACATGCGATGGCCACATATTTGAATGTAACCCAAACAAATGCAGTCCACGGTGCCCTTGTCTAAACGACATGAGACCTGCAGCATCATACCCTCTCCCCACCCCCACCCCCCACACACACAAACACACACACCTACACACCAAGTCCAAAGAGCTACTTGGGGGTTAACTTATATAAACTGATGAACAGACTTTTTTCTTTCCATTTCCAGCCCTCTCCACTCCATCATGAAAATATTTAATAGCATAAGGGGACCCACATGACATTATTCCCATCTGCTTTAACTGGGTGAAGGCAAACTGTATTCCTCAAAGAATAAAAAAAGTCATTTTTAATCTTCTTAATTGGCTCACTTCTTATTCAGTTGCCCAATCTCTCAAACTTGTCTACAAAAATGTTCCTATAAACAAGGTTTTTTTTTTAGTGTTTCCCACGACTACTTTCCCTCCTCTACTTGCTGGTGACTGGCTACATGTATTAAGTCTGGGGTGAGATACTACATCTCACATAGCATTCCAGGAATACTGCTGGCCCCGGAGTCAGATTTGACAGTTGATGCCTGTCTTAGTTCTTAGTTCTAAGTCCTGTGGTAGTTAGCACCCATGCTCCTTGTATTTAAGTAAGTATCCAATAAATATATTTTGGAAAAATGACAAAATTTATTGAATTTCCTATAACAGTAGAATAAAGTAAAAAGTTTTATCAAGATACCTGTGTTTCATCCTACTCATCTTCATCTTTTTTCTTTTTTTTTAAAGCAAGTTTAGAGCTGGTTATAACTGGCATGGGGGTGTCTCTCTTTTAGCCTGTGGAATAAAACAAAAAAGAGCATAAATATTCAAAGATCTTGTTCATTCTGCCAGTGAGCTGGCAGCAGAACATGAACCTATTTTCCTGCTTGTAAAAGCATCCATCCCTGGCTTTAATCAACAATTACTGGTCCAAAATTGCAGATTCATTCATCATTTACTCTTTGCTATTTTCCTTTTCTTGGATGTGTATATGTGTACGTATACAAATGTATGTGTGTATAAATAGTTATATTCCAGAATATTCCTTCTAACTTAAATTGCTCCTTCTGCTTTAAAATGAAAGTTAATTGCATGATTTACATTATTGAAAGAAAACTACTAGCAGCATTACTGCCTTCTAACTTTGTCCTAGATCTGCATAGAACAAAACACATTCTTCACCTGTCTTTGATTATTAGAGATAAAATGTAATTTCAATGTACTCTGACTTCCTACACTTGTCTTTTTGAATAAATATCCAATAATCTCTCATTTTTATTTCATTTCAATAACATTATCTTCAATTATAGGCGCCATGTCTAAAACAATCACTCACTCTCCAGGAAAACTTCAGTTTCCTCATAGTCAGAAATGCAGCATCATCTGGCTTTGCAGCTATGCCCCCTGCAGATGTATGTGGGAGCCTGAGCTCTGTGCTAACCTGAATGTGATGCATCCCAAGTGATTTAACATATCTATGCTCAGCTTCCTCTGAAAAATGAAGAGAATGAGCTACAATATGAGATCTCCGTAAGTCAAATATTCTACAATTCTGTAAGAGTTAGTAGACAACTGGAAAACAAAAGAATTTTAAATACCTAAACAATATCTGTTTGGGTATATTGGTGGTAACTAATACATCATACAAATTTTATTTATCCAAACTCATTCTAGATTTTACAGGGTATATACACCCAAGTCTAGGAATGAAATGACTTGCATTCTTTCCTCACTCTGGTATGAATTACCAGTGTGATCTTCAATAAGTGTGACTCAAATACACATATCAGTACCTCCAACACCAGCATCAACACTACCAGCACCACTACCTCTAACACCACAACCACCAAAAACAATAACAATAGCACAAACACCAAAACCAGCATCACTGCAACCAACACTACCTACAGCAACACTGCCAACACCAGTACCACCGACACAGTAAATAAAAACAATACTACCACCTCTACCACCAGAATCACCAATACCAACACTACCAACTTCTTCAAGACAAACTCCAATTTATCAATATCACTTCAAACATATAACACACAAAAATGATGTTCTTAAGTACTTACATGCCTTCAAAAAGCATTCTCAAGTAAAATGAGTTTGTAGTTTTCATTATTCTATTATCTTCAATTTTTATTTTGCTCTTAGTGTAGACATGAGGATTTGAATCTTTTGTGATAATAGAGCTTTACAAATAAAAATATTCTATCTATTAAGGATCTTTTGAGGATACCTTTGCTAATACATATTTTGATGTTTGTAGTGCATTTCTAGTTCCTAATATGTTTCTTTATTGTAGAAGCAGGTTTATTATCCTTTGATTTAGGTCCCAATCTGTGGTAAACAGACACCTATGTGTCCTGTTCTACTAGTACAGCCCTGTCTTCTTAGAGGACAACTGTTAGAAAATTCTATAAAAATGTCCTGCTTCTCTGACAGAGATTTTCTTCATACCATTACTATTCTACTGTCTAAACAATCAGTATTCCTTCGATGGATTATAATAGATATCATTTATTGCAATTATAACAATTAGGCAATTAATTAATCCTGGGAAGTCAAGGAGGTTTTCTGAGGAAGTGAGGGAGAGTTTGCTGAGTCTTGCTCACACACGCAAATATGGAAAGTATGAAAGGAAAATATTTTAATGTAGTAACATCATTTTTCCTCATGGTAAAACATTTTCATTTCCCCATTGTCTATTTTATTGGTTGGCTAGCCTATTGTCATCTAATCTAGGGAGGATGAGACAGAGAAATAAATAAGAAGTCTTCTTGGCTTTAGTTTCCAAGCATTAAAAAAAAGCATGGAGATCCTTGGCATAAAACAAACATTTGAGAGAACATAAAGAGTCAAAGCAAGGGTCTCCCCTAAAAAATTTTTCATAGCTTAAAGGTGAGTGGTAGAGAAGGCAATAAAACAAGTGAGGAAACATTTTTATAGGATTCAGCTTCAAAGATGGAAAGGGTATGAAGACAAAACTTATTTCATACTCCCACATTATTGGTTTAAACTAACAAACTTTTATCTCAGTTGCTAAGAAAAAAGGGAGAAAATGTAAGTCTTGTAAGTAACTTTCCTAGGCTAGGTAAAAACAAACATTCTTTTATTTATAATTCTCATGGCAATCCAACATGGTGGGGGTGCTTATCCTCACTTTTGCTAATAAGGAATCTGAGACCCAGAGAGTCTAAAAAACTGTGAAAAGATCATTCATATTAAATTAGGCAGAACCAGATTATAAAACAAATTTGTCTGATCTTAAAGTGCAAGATCTTCCCGTGGAAGTTTCCCCTCAATTTTCACATTATCTACCTAGATGAACACCATCCAACAGAAATATGTGAATATTACGCATCATCTTAATTTAGTCAATAACCAAAATTTTAACAAGATATGAGTGAAATAATTTGAATATATTTTAAACTAATATATCTCATACTACCATTGCATCATATAGAAATATATACGATTATTAATGATCTACTTATATATTTTTGTACGAAGTCTTCGAAATCCACTGGGCATTTCACACTCAAAGCCCATCTCAATTTAGATTAATCACATTTGCAGTGGAGGATAGCCACTTGGGGTGGGAGAACAGCATACATAATAGCATGGAATTAGAGAATCAGAGCAAATTCCCTGAGAAAGATTATGATAAGAAACTCTCATTATACAACCCCAGAGGTATTGATTCTTTAGTGTAGTCTTCCAAATCATCAGGCAATGAGGGAGCACACTAACATTCTAACTAAATACCCTAATTTCACAAATTCATTTTGTTCTCGCAAGGAGCCGAGTTTACAGATAAAGCATTTTTAAAGTTTTATTTATTGAACAACTAATATATTTCAAGAACTGTGTTATTCTACAGAGATTTAAAGAGTGGAGATAGGAGTGGTATCTATAGGAGCCTGTTCTTTTTAACAGGATACGCTGTGATAGGAACTCATTCAGAGGATTCTCTGAGCATGCAAATAAGCATCTAAATCTACCCACAGGTGTGTTTTTAAAAATCACTTTTTTATTCAAATGAATCTAATAATCTGTGCCCAAACTCACAAAACCATATTATGAGGTCATAAACCAGAAAGTCAGGAAGACAAGTAAAATCCGTACTATTTCTTCCGACATATTCATATTCCTCTCCTTCCTATCCACTGCCCACTTATAATATGGTAACATGTTTCTAGTCTATTGAGTCACAGATTATTACTTTGACTCATGTTTCCTCCAATATGTAGGACTGATTTAATGACTCCACTACACTGCAGTCACCTCTAGTTCTTTCCAGTACGTAGGTTACCCAGCACTTCCTCCTACAGACCTTTTAAAAATTGTTTTCATTGGACTTTGCATTCACCTTGAAATCAACAGCAGTAAAACAGGGTGGTGGGGGGAGGGTTATGATCTGTCTTCATGTCCAGCTGCACTGAAAATTTGTAAGACATTTTATGATCTTCTCTAATAGACTTTTAACAACTAATTGATTCATATGTTAAAGCTCCTGGGGGCCATGGCAAGATGCAGCTGCCTTTGTTAGAGCCATATGGAACAGAGAGAAAAGCTTCTGTCTCTCCGAGGAAGGAAGGGCATGCATGTTTTGGATAGCCTCTCATGGCTATTTCATTACCACCTTCCAAATCTTGAACCCAATCACAGTGACCTGTTTACCTGACATATAGTCAACGCATCAATACAAGCATTCCTAATTAAAGCATCTAAGTTTTCTCATAGTCAGATGGTCAGCTGAGTTGGTTAGAATAAGGTGCTAGTTAATTAAAGGATCTAAGTGACATAGGACATTGAAACGTCCTACACAAAGCAAAAGACTGAACAACATGTTCCCAGGCAGCAGTTCAGATTCGTGAATCTTTACAGAGACATGCTGTTAATAATACTGGTGGTCAAGCAGACCAAAATTCTTCCAAGTGCAATAAACTCACCTCTGTTGCTCCTTCCCTTCTAGCTACAATCACTACCACTAAACTTATTTTAGAACCTCTGTCTACATGTTTGCAAATTATTCCAAGACAGTGCTCAGCAATCAATAAGAAATAAAACTAGCACATTCCTATCAGCAGTAAACTTGAAACAATTTCCCATGATAAATTTAAGGTTTGGAATTAGTTGTGGCCCTTCCCTGTATTTGCTATTAGCAGCTGTTTGACTGATAGCAGCTATAGGTTGAGAATTATGCACTAGTGAATCCCCAGAAGCAATACAACTAACACGGTGTCTGAGCTTTAATAGAGATTCAACAAATAAAGTTGATTTTCTTTATTTGAAGTAGTTGTGGTCTTAGTCACCATGAACAATTTAGTCATTAAGTCACCGCTGCTCCTAGAGATTAGGTGCCTGGTGACCCCTGATTACATTTTCAGCAATTAATCAATGCATCGCCTTGTTTTATATATGTTTCTAGTTAAAGATACATTAATGTATATTGTTGATTCCTTAGCATTGAACTCATGGCAGATTGCATGATAATTTGTACTTGAACAAAACACACCAACACACATATTCCCATAAGGCACACTCCAACCCTCTCACACTTAGGAACACTAGACAGCACTTTATGCTATCACTACCAAAAAACACTTAAAAACAAAAATGTGGTACTATATATGTTGTAAAAAGGACACTTGCTTGAATATAATAGCCATATATGACAAACCCACAGCTGACATCACACTCAGTTGTGGAAAATCTGAGTGTTTCCTCTAAGATCAGAAGCAAGATAAAGATGCCACCTCTTACTACTCCTATTCAATACTATCAAGAGCATAGGCAAGAAAAAGAAAATTTAACAGCATCCAAATCACAAAGGAAAAAGTAAAATCGTGTTTGTTTATAGATGTCATGCTCTTATATATATAGAATTCCAAAAATTACACAAAAAACTGCTAAAACTATTCAATTAATCCAGTAAGTTGCAGATAATTAAAACCAACATACAAATACTTTTATACATTAACAGCTTACCAAGCAAAAAGCAAGTTAAGAAAAAAAATTCATATTATCAACAAAAAGAATAAAATATTGAGAAATAAATTTTTAACTATGGAATGAAAGATGTATGTACAGAAAATTTTTTAAACAATGATGAATGAAATTGGAAACACAAATAAATATGGAAAGATATCTATACAACTCAAATTTTTAACTATGGAATGAAAGCTGTATGTACAGGAAATTTTTTAAACAGTGATGAATGAAATTGAAAACACAAATAAATGGAAAGATATCTATACTACTCAATATAATCTATAGATATACAATGCAATACTTACCAAAATTTCAAATGGCATTCTCAGAGAAATAGGAAAAAACAATCCTAAAATGTATATGGAACCACAAAAAGCAACATATAACTAAAGCAACCCTAAGAAAGAAAACAAAAGTTTAAGGTATATATAATTTCTGGGTTCAGAATATATTGCAAAGCTATAGGAAGCAAATCAGTATGAGATTAGCTTAAAAACAAACATACAGATCAACGAAACAGAATAAAGAACCTACATATAAACACATTCATGTACCATCAATTAATATTTGAGAAGGACTTCAAGAATATGTTGTAATGAATGAATCATCTCTTTAACAATTGGTTTTGGAAAAATTGAATATCCATATGCTGAAAGAAAATATGAAATTGTACCTTTATATTAGCCACGCACAAAAATCAACTCCAAATGGACAAAAGACTTAAACATAAGACCTAGGAATGTAAAAGTTATATTGGAAAATACAGGGGAAACTACTTGACATAAGTTCTGGCAATGACTTTTTGGAATGTGTTCCATAAGCACAGGTATCAAAGCAAAAATAAGCAAATGACACTACGTCCAGCTAAGTAATTTTTGCACAACAAAAGAAACAATCAGCAACATAAAAGACATAAAATTGGAGAAAATATTTGCAAACCACATATGTGGTAACTGATTAGCATTTAAATTTCATAAGGAAAATTTGCAACTCAATATAGTAAAAACACTATCTGATTAGAAAATGAGCACTAAAGTTAAATATTTTTCCAAAGAAGTTACACAAGTTAAAAGGTATATGAAAAGATATTTAACTAACCATCAGGTTTCTGATGAGAAATATGAAGGTATCCAACTTGTTTCCCTGTATATCATTCCCTGTATATCATAAAAATATATCATTTCCCTACTTTTAATTTTTTTATCTTCAATTTATAGTAGTGTTAGTATATAGTATAGTGTTTCTAGGTGGGTATTTTTTCAAATTTATCTACTGCAGGGCACTCTAAATTTTTTGAATCTTCAAATTTTGTCTTTCACTAAATTCAGATATTTTGTACTATTTTTTTCCTTCAAGTATTTTCCTATACCAATTTGTACCCATTTCTCTTTCTACAAATGTAATTACAGATAGAATCAAGCTTCTGGAATTATCCCACAACTGTCTAAGACTGTTCATTTTTTCATGGGATATAAGTTAAAGCAGTACTTAGAGGGAAAATTATTACGTTAAATGCTTATGTTTTGAATTAATAGTGGAAAGTGAAAATAGAGAACTAAGGTAGCAGTAGACAGAAAAGGAAAAATAAGAATAAATAGAAGGAAAAAAGCATACTTTAAAAGTAGTAAAGTGTAAGAAAACAAAAATAATAAAATTACATCAATAATCACTGCTAGGAAAAATCTCTGAAGTTGTTTGACACAACAAAGATTTGCTAGGTTACTTTTTTCTAAGTATACCATTTATAAAAGAAACTTGACAGAAAAATTGGGGGGAATACACCAAATGTTAACAAACAGAAAACTAGAGTCACTATTCTGATAAAAGGCAAAGTAGACTTTAAGACAAAAGGTATTATTTGGCATATCGGAGTTTACAGTAAAATAACAAAGGAAATGAGTCGTTTATTTGCATGCATCTGATACTGCAAATAATAACAACAGACTTATCAAAAAAATTGACAAATATGCAAATACAACAGGACACATACCTTTAGCACATACCTTTCAAAAACGGAGAAATCAAGCAAACTAAAAATCAGTAAGGGAAAACAAGGGGTAAAAATTAAAAAGAATTTAAAAATGATATAACAAGTTCTTACAAATACGGTCTTAACATCAATCTTATGAAAATAATAGGGCAGGCACACTAATTTATGTTTTATAAACAGGAAACAAACGCAACGACTTATTCCCCATTAAATAGACACGCTAGCAACAGACATTTGTAAGCTGTCTTCCTGACATCAAGGCAAAACCACTTTCCTAAAAGCCAGGTGTTCTTACAATCCCCTAGTTCCTTTTTACATTTTTTTTTCTTTTACTGCCAGTTCAGAAGTTAAGAAAATAACTGTTAAAAAACAAAAACAAACAAACAAAATAAACCACTGTTTTCAAATATGGTTTTCAACACTTTGGAGAAATGGTCATTTCTATTCAAAAAAAAAAAAAGCTAGTCAGCTTTTTTTCCATTTAAAAAAAAAGCTGGTCAGCTTTTTCTTCCCTCCTGGCTTTGCACATTCTCTCTGCAGAGTATTTACATTCCTAAACAACATCCTAATGACAAAATCAAGGATACCAATGGCTCACCAAGGCCAGAGAAAAGTGCCCACGTAGCAGAAAGCTGCGGTACACGTCAGTGATGGGTGGGAAGGGAAATCATCATTTCCTGGAAACACACCTGGGGGTGGTTTCTTCATTAATCATCTTTTTTCATACAGAACTCTCCAATTCTCTATCAGATGCAACCAGAGGCAATTTCCAAGTTGTAAAACAAATAATGTGCTCCTGAGGTTTTGATCTCTAAGAAAATTCTATTTAGGATGATGCCCTTAATCCCCAGTCAAATCTATGAAGACGTTGGGTGAGACTCAGCCTATTTCAGCGTTTCAGAGCTCTCAGGGAATGAACCCCAACCCCACCCCGGAGAGTGGTAGGAGGTAGTTAGCCAACAGTCAACTGACACTGATAGCCCCAATGTTGTAGCTCTTGGCCTTAGATTGGGGAGTTTTCTAGGCAATTCAGAAGAGACAAGGTAAATTTGTTGAGAAGTTGATATTTATGGACTCTTTCTGAATCTGAATGATTTTAATTGAGTCTGAATTGCCCTTAAGGGACACATCTGGAGACATTTTTGGCTTTCACAATAAAACGGAAGAGTTTGCCAGGCACACTCTCTATTAGGTAGTAAGGAATACTGCTCTATATCTCACAATGCACAGGACACCCCCCAACATCATCCAGTCCCAAACATCAGAAGTGCTGAGGCTGAGAAACTCTGTTCCAGGGATTCCAATGTTTGCATCTTCACAAGACTGCCTTCATTGCATGCCAGAGTTTAGAAAGGCAGAGAAGGGGGTTAAACCCAGGTTTCCAGGTTAAGTCCAGCAACCTACACATATTACTTTACTGCCTAATTATTGAAGAAGAAAAACATCCTTGTTCCAGTGACTAAAATACATGAATATATAAATGAGTGATTAAAAGATTAATTAATTAAATGAATAAATGAATTTTGATTAAAACACTCATCTAGCCAAGTGTGACCACTACTCTCAGAGAATTCCAGGCAGTTTGAGTGAAGCAAGTGGGAGTGTACCCAACCCCTTCTTCATGAAAAGGACAACCCACAAGGGATCTGATATTCCTTCTTGACTATGGCTTCCTATTTGTTGATAAAAATCCATAATATTGAAGAGTCCTGGTAATTATAGAAATATGCTTACAGAAATTCAAGAGAGGAGAGTGCCTGTCCAGATGGGGGAGCTGTAATTTGGGGTGAGGAGCTAGGGAGAACATTGTCATGGTGGCCCCTTCATAATATGGTAAGCCCCAGGTTCAAGTTGGAAGCGATGAGCCCTGAGCCCATGTGAGACCTGGATTCTCACCCTGTCACCAAGTCAGGCATTCAGAGTAGTTTCTAGGTAAAACCAGCCTCACAGTCCTAACTATCCCCTCTCCCACCACTGTTTCTGACTCACCTACCTCTTGCCCATTGTAGGTTTTCTCCAACCAAACATCCCTTGAGCCCTTCTCTGCTCTCTGGGCCTGGCAAATACCACCTGTCTAGAGTCTCCAGGATAGGAATGCTCCCTTTTTAGCAGAGGTAATTTCCACTCTGAAATCAGACTCCTTTTTATGTATCTTTCTAAGCCACTAATGCCCTACAAGAATAGGACACTGTTCAGAACTCACCTGAATTCCTGGGGGCCCTCATCTCTTGCGTTTTGAGCACACAGCAAGTGCTCAAAAATATTGGATGAATGGATGAATAAAAAGGAATAAAATTCAGATGAGTGCCTAAAATGCTCCAGGTATATAGTGCTTGCCCTTTGACAATTACAGTCAAAGACAACCCTGATCATCAGAATTCACAACATTTACAAGACAACACATGAATTTCCAGCTACCTTGCCATTTTCACGAGAGCTTCTGGCTCCAGATTTCCAAAAAGAACCATGGGGAGGCAGGAGGGCTGAAATAAGTATGAATTAAATCAATAGCAAAACTCTTCAAAGAAGCTGCTTCTCAGTTTGACAGCACATTTTTCTTTTTTATCAATGAAGCAGGTTGCTAGGGCAGGAGGGGAAGTGGGAGGTAATAGGAGAGCTGGGTGGGAAGGCGGGAGGAGGGGTCAAGAGCAGAGTGCTCCCTCTCTATGACGAAGACAGCTGGCCTGGTTGTATTTTAAAGGAAATCTCATCCCAGTGTAGACACTACGTCTGGAACTACGATCCACCCTGTGATCTGTCACTTTTATATATGTACAAGGGAGTGGAGTGGTTTCCATAGAGAGGAAATATCACAAACAAGACAAGACAAGAAGGAGCCGGAGACCCCAGCCAAGACAGAAGTTTGGGGGGATGCTCCTGGAGCAAACCAGCTGGTCCTAAAGCTGCTGCCTACCTGCCTGAGCACTCCTGTTCCAGAGGGAAGGCTACTTACAGGGTAAGATTTGGATTGGGGGCTTCTTTATGTTGCAGAAATCTATTGCCCTCAAATGCTAAGGACTATGCAGGGGTGACTGGTGTGGCTTGTGGGGATCCCTAGGTGCAGGTTCCAAGGAACACAGGGCTGCACACCAATGCACCACTGGCTATGTTTTAAACAGGAAGAATTGGAAGAAAAGTTTCTTTGGGGGCAAAATAATCCTTCCATTGTTGATAGAGACCTGCTTAACCAAGGGGAATAGAGGGGAGCAGAAACGATTCTTTCAAAACTATTTTTCAGAACCGAGTTCATTGTGGATATGAAAAAGCAGTCCTGTTAAGAGTTCAAAATGGTGGTAGGGGGCAGGGAGGGATAGAAGCTACAGGATGTTATTCCCCACTGTTCTCTATCAGCTCTTTTCATTCTCTATTTATACTTGAGAGGTAGGTAACATCTTTTAGGATGTGGCGGCTGAGAGGTTAAGCAATTTGCTGAAGGCAAGTGAAAGGGTACGGGAGGTTTTGAACCACAGACCATTGCCCTGAAAGCCCAGAGTTCTTTCCCCCTTGCTCTGCTGCAGGCACTAGAGGAAGGGGACAGATACCTGCAATGATTAGGTGCTACCTGGGAGCCATAAGGATGGACATCTGATGTCTACATCAAAAGTCCAACTTTTCTGAAAAATCCTGTTTGTTCGTTTCTCTTCAAATAGCTATCTAGAAAACATCACACACACACACACACACACACACCCCACTTCTGAGAATTAGTTGTATAAGAAAGTGGTTGTGAATACAGCCAGTGACCTGCGTTTTCTATAATATGTCAACTTTCTCCAGGCTGTCTCTTCCTCTTTGGAGGAAAAACCTTTCATGTGTAAACCCTGGCTGTTCACTTTGAGGGAGAATAGCTTAGAGGTCTGTGAGTGAATGTGTTACACATAAGCCCCTACAAGTGTACAAAAAGACCAAGCTCATGGCTATGGTGCCTAAAGGTTCCCTAGCTATTGCAGTCATGATTTTATAAAATGATTTTTTTAATGCAACATTTTTACCCATGTTTGAAAATGGGCTGGGTACAATGGGGACTAATTTTGCCTCCTTAAGAGCTGGAGCTTGGGGCTGGTGTCACCACCTATCCATTTTTCCCTTCCTAGTCCTCTCTGCCTGCCAGGTCCAGGTCCCTCAGTGCTTCATATTGCAAAGTAGACTGAGTTGTGGGGAGTACTTGTGTCTTTAAATCATCTGGAGAAATGCTGTGATAATATTCCAAGGAATGAACTTCCAGTGTCCAAAGGAGAAAATATAGATATGGGGTGTGGAGCCTTACCCTATAAATCTAACTAGATGGTGACCACTTATTTTCATAGCAGGTAGCAGGGAAATGCTAAAACTTCCTGTTGTTTTGTTGAGGATAATGACAAAAGATTTCAAAGAATGTAAGAGAGAAACTTGCTTAGAAATTAGACTTTGCCTGAAAAGTAAAGATTTCCTTGTAGACAGTTCCTTTTCTTTGACCCTGCATTCCACAAACACCACTAAATAAATCCTAAAAGGAAAACTCTCCAAAAGTGATTTGAACCCACCTTGCCTCACTACCCCTAGTTGCTCACTATCATATTGAAAATATCTAGGATGATAAATAACCCTTTTTTTTTTTTTTTTTTTTTGAGACTAGGTCTTCCTATTTTTGCCTGTGGAACCGCAGGCTCTTGTTGCCCGGGGTACCACAGACTCAAGCAATCCCCAGCCTCAGCTTCCCAGGTAGCTGGGATTACAGGCACACACCACCACGCCCAGCTATTTTTTTGGAACTAGGTCTCACTACGGGCCCCAGGCGGGACACGAACCGCGATCCCTAGCCCCGGTCACTTCATAGGCTGAAGCTTACAAGCACGAGCCACTGTGCCCGGCCTGATAAATAACCCTTATATTTTAGGCAATGTTTACTAAGTTCAGCATGGGGTTTCTTTATTATTTATGATCCATAGTGGGGCAGTTTGCCTTATTATTTTGCATGAGAGCTAGGGATAAAGAGATATCACTCAAAACTCCCAAATTGCTGCCCCAGACTGTATTCTGAAGAGTTCACTAAAAAAACAGTAAAGTCTCAGAGACCAAAAAAAAAAAAAAATGCAGGACACTTGTTCCCAGGTGTGTTTTACAAACTATTTGAACACCACAGTATCTCCTCCACAAATACACTTTTTTCTCTAATGGGAAACCTGGGATTTGAAAACTAAGAAAGTGTACAATTTTTAAATATATTTACAAATTGACCCCAAAATGTGAAACATTAAAGTGATCCTTCCCATCTGCAATGAATTGCTTCTGCAATTGAATTTGATAGGTAGCATTTTGAGAGGGCACATATTCAGAGACTTGCCCAGCACAAGAAAAACCATTCTGAAATTTATTCCAGAGAAACTGTAGAAAGTTATTTAGATAGAACTATTTCATTCAGAAATCTTCGCGTGAGTCCATATCTACACATATGATTTCAAAATAAAAAACAAAAACAAAACTATGCCTTATAAGCATATAAGGCATATATTATTTCTCCCCTGTAATAATAATATGCATCTCAAAGTATTATTACAAAATGGTATGCGGCCTCAAAATACAATTTGGTTTAAGTGCCTGGATACTAGTCCAGGTTTCTATGGGACATACATTTCATTCAACAAATAGTTATTGAGTAGCACTTAGTATAAGGCACTGAGGACCACTTGAGCCCTTTTTAATCATTCCAAATGGCTCAACTGAGGGTCTGAAGAAATCAAAGAGAGAATTTCTGTGTAACTTGAGCATCTTGCAGCAGTAAGTGAAATGCTAAGGAAATCAAACACCCAAGTGCCCAAGTCTGAAAGGGGTGGGGGACCTGTAGGCAGGTAGATGCAGGAATTACTGCTAAGAAAGCAGCCAGTCTGGGCAGAATTTATCACTCCCAAAGTGACTGGGATACAAAATATGCTTTACGCTCTATACTATGTATTTGCAAATATGATGGAAATTCCAGGTAATTAACAGAGGGAGAAAGAATTGTTCTGCTAGGTCTCTGAGCCACAGCACTTGAATGAGGAGATAGAACAGACTAGAAAAGGGAGTCACACAGAAAGCCCAATGGGGGAAACAAGAGAGCAGCGCCAAGAAGGGCCCAAATACTCCCATTTACTTAACCTCTCCTGGCATCCAAGCTCTTTTTCACATGTTAAAAATAGAAACTGTTCATTCTCCCAATCCTTTTAGTGGAGAGAATCTTTTTCAGAAGGAGAAAAAGGAAGGAATTCAAAGAAAGAGAATTTCAAACTTGGGTACTATTGGCACAGGTGGAAATAGTCAGATCCAAAGCATTCAGAGTCATGCTGGTCAGGGAGGCTAGGACTGACAGAGGGACAGAAGGACAACCAGACAAGTTTCTCCACAATGTGCTCACCTATGTTATAACTCTTTCTCTGTGGATTGGTTTGGTTTTTAGATTCTTTCTGATTTAAAAAGCCTTTTGAAATTGCACCCAAGCTTTATGATCTCTCCAAGATATAAGGTAGGTAAATTCATATTCTCTTTAATGCAGAAGCAACTAGTTAGGTCCTCAGGAAACTGTAAAGCTCAAAGTCTGGCTATTGAACACAGTGTTTAAAGAAAGAATGTTATTTTTCCACAGAGAAAGTCAACACACCTGGTAAAATGCTCTCTAGCTTACAATTGGAAGGAAGTCAGAGATGAATGAAATGCCGAGAAACATGTTTCTCAAGCTGTATTCCATGGATCCCAGTGTCAGCTATTCCAGGAACAGGTAGAGATGCAAATTCTCAGGCCTCATCCCAGATCTGCTGGTTCAGAAAGTCTAGGGGTAGGGCTTACTGGTCTCTTTCAATAATCTCTGCGTGTGGTTCTGAAGTTCAAGAACCACTTGCTTAAACTTAGTTTGAAGTAAGAAGAGACTGCCTGGGAGAAGATGGAGATAGCAACGTATGGCCAAAAAAATAAAATGCAAGCCACAAATACTATAAGACAAGGATATTGCTCTGCAACATCAATAACCTAGCATATGAATACATGTGTATGTGTGTGCACTGAATTTCTAAAATGGCTAATAAGAGCTACGAATCATTTATAGAGAGACGGATATGAATTATGAATTAGCCTTCTTTATTAAACACTTGATTAGATGAAAAGTTTTTCCTTTGTAATATCATCTTTCTTGAGTCTTTATAGGTAGTTATTACTAACCCATTCGTTGGATAAGAAATTGAAATTCACAGAGATAAAGTCATCTGCCCAAGATCCTCAGGCAAATAAGGACAAAGACCAAATTTGAACATACATCTGTCTAATTTGAGAGTCTGCTTTGCCTTCATTACACAAAGCTACATGCCCAGAAATAGCTAGTTCATTTATTTGGATCTCCTCAGTGTCATGTTTTTCACATGATAGATACAGAAAATATGCACCTAATTTTTGTGATGTAAAACAAAGAACAAATAAAACAATCTGGTTTCTAAACACACACACACACACACACACACACACACACACACAAGCAAAGCAGTGGTTACAATATGAGTGCCTAGGAAAACGATAGGTCTCCAAGTTCAGATAAAGCCTTTCACAATGTGTCTCCTAAGAAGTAACCTGGTGGTTAGTTCATGCTGATGATGCTAGCTTAGAGTATTTTGTGGGTCACAGAATGTTGTCAGGGGTGTAGCATGTCAGGGTATCATTATGTCATGGCATCAGTATCTTAGAGTATAAAGAGCAGCCAGCTGTACTTACTCTAAGAGGAGTTAAGATGAAACCTAACATCTTTTGATCTCAATATTTTTTCTCACGCATGATGATAGCTGACAGTGAAGCAAATGAATGTGAATCCTTATTTCGGAGTTGGATAGAGTGTATGCCCACAGAACAGACAAAAGGAGCCAGGGTGTTAGGAGTTGCCTGTGGAATGAAGAAGAAAATGAGATGGAAGAGAATGATAGTGATCTGTGATGCTAGCTCAGAGAACAGGGATGCTGGGAGGCATGTCTAGGTTCAACTTTAATGAAGCTGAGAAATCCCTTATCTATCCCAGCAAGGAAATCTTACAATGATGTAATAAGGAAGTAGCAAAGCGTATGTGACATACAGCAGGGAGGATGCAGGGATGTGTGATAACAGGAGAATTTACCTGTGGGGGCAACAGTCATTAGAAATAGGTCATATGTCTCTTGGAACATTCCAAAGACGTTAGGAAGCTGGGTTACAAGTGAGAGACGTGCTGTTGCCCACCCTCTAGTGTGCTAGAGGGGGCTAGAGAGGAGGTGTTCCTTTTATCTAAAGCTCCATCTCTCTACCTGCTTCCACATGCCACACCAGGGTAGATGGTGAGTTTGGTCACAGGGCAAAAACGGTGAATTTTATCCACTGCACAATTTCCTATGGCACAGGGACCACAACCCAGATTCTGATTACCTTCTGAAACCCATGAGTTGCTACTGCAAAGGAGGCAGGGCAGAAGAGTGTGAATAGCTCAACACCTACTTTTCTCTCCTGCTAGAAAAAGCAACCTAAAGTCTTATCCAGTTCTATTGCTTACTGAGCTATCAATTCTTAGCTGCAATGGTCCAAATGCTAGGAGAACTCCTGACCTGCACAGCATGCTTCTCATAGAAACTTAGGTTTTGAATTTTTTCTTCATTTTTTAATTAAAGAATAGATTCAGATAGTCACTATAGACTGTGATCCTTTCTTAACTTTCAGTATGTCCTTCTAACTTCAGACAATTGTGCAGCTTCCTTGCTTTTGGAAATGTCAGTAAATAGATACCTGACTAGTCATTGATCATCCTCATAAATCTTTTCCTTGAACATCAGTGTCCCTGGATAGATTTTCAGACTAGCTCTCTCATTGTCATTCAGTCGGAGTGATAATCAATAACACACCTGTATTAGAGATAATTGCTAATTTTAAGACAGAGGCCTCATTAACACTACATCCTAGGGAATATAAGCATTCGTGGAGATAGAGGCCAAGTTGTCATTGACTTTATAAAATCTAGAGCAAAACTGACCAAATTAATAAATCCGATTGCTCCTGGGGGGACTAGCTGAAATATATATTTTCAAGACATTGGCTGGACCACCCATCACAGTCTTGAAGCAAACTCCCTAATGATAAGAGAAATAAAAATTCATCTGGCTGCTAAAATTAACCCTATTAGTTTAATAACTGCTTACTTCACATATTTGTCATTCCTTTTACAGGGCCAGTGGCTACTTGAAATCCTGGATTAAATAGCACCCACAACTATTTGAAGAGCAGTGGTTCTCAAACATTAGTACCACTAGAATCATCTGAAAATTGGTTGAAATTCAGATTGCTGGTTCCAGGGGTTTTAATTTACTAGTTCTGAAGCAACTGAGAATAACTTGCATGTCTAACAAGTTTCCAGATGATGCTGATCCTGCCTGTTCAGGGCCACATCTTGAGAATCATTACGGTAGAACATTAACAACACCTTGTTGGGTTTTAGCCATGTCCTTCTGAGTCCTAAGTTCTTCTCCTATCTTCCCTCTCCCCCACATTCTTCTTTCCTGCCACAGGGAAAGATGTTGATGCCAATCCGCTTCCTCCTGCTTCTGCTCTTGCTCCTGGGGACCCCTGGGACAGGCCACTCCCATAAGTTCTACAAAGCTGAGTCTATCTTCAGCTGCATCAACACAGCCCTGTCCCAGGCTAAGAAGAGCCAATTGGAGGATGAGCCACTGCTAAGCAAAAGGAGTTTTCTCTACCTGCCCAGCCAAGACCCATCCTCAGGAGAGGAGGAAATAAAGAAAGAGGAGGACAAGGAGAAAAGGACCTTCCCTGGCTCCGGGGGTGGTGGAGCAGCTCCAGGCAGCCAGTACAAACACCTGCCCCAGGCACAGCCCCGGGGGAAGCTGTACCAGGACAAGACCAAGAGTGATGGGCGCACCAAGTTCACTCTGTCCCTCGATGTCCCCACCAACATCATGAATATTCTCTTCAACATCGCCAAGGCCAAGAACTTGCGGGCAAAGGCAGCAGCCAATGCCCACCTGATGGCACAGATTGGGCGGAAAAAATAGAAGCAAATGTTAAGCAGGAAGGCAGTATGTTAAGAATGAAAGTCAGGGTGGAGGGTGAGGGGAGGCTCAGGGTTTGCCCATCCTGCTGGTCTATATTTTGAGGATTACAGGCTGCTTCTCTGTTAAACTCCTCTGATGATCCTCTCTTGCCTCCAGTCCAGTTTCCCTTCTCTGTATGCACACAGAAGTGCAGTGTTGTTCACCTTCATAAAAGCGAGACCACTAATGTCTCTCCCCCCATAGTCTGTATCTTCTTTCTCCTTCATCATGACCAGAGTCAAAATCACACATTCCTGTACTCCATTCCTCACCCTGATGACCCTCCTGAGAAGGGCCATCACACCAATTTCAATCCTAGTAGGAAGATGAGATAACATATTGTGCAAACTCCTTCCTGGAGTTACCCCTGAACCCTCTAACCCCATTAAACCAATGGCTTCTTGAACCCCTGATTTGTTTCCATTTCTCTTCCTTCAGTCAGCTGCCCCCACATCTCTGCTGTGAAAGGGCAAGCAGAATAGGGGGGTTGCTGCTAAATCAATCCCACTCCCTCCCAGAACAGGGATGGTTCTGAGAGGTCTTAGAATGGATTAGAAAGAGCTTGAGAAAAGCCAAGCTGGCAGATCTCTGTTAGCTGCTGTCACACTGTCCAGGATCATCTGCATGTCTTTGTACCACCCAAAGGTATCTACTACAGTATCTACTACAGAACTGGGTGGCAGAGGGAGGGAAATTTCATTTATTCTCTTGGGTATTCTGAATTCTTCATTGAGCAAACACTAGTAGCAAGCATATAAGTGAGTGGACCATGGATCCACTCACTCTGCATGGTATTAAGTCATAAATAAACAAAATGGGCTTCTGTATGCTAAATAAGTGCACACATACACATAAACACACATATGCACACACCATCAACTAAGACCACCACCACCAAAATAAAAAAAAAGAAAAATTTGGAAAAGCTTTTATCGCTCCTATAAAAAATAGTTTATTGATCAAATATATAAAAAGCTAATAAATATTCAAAAGAAAAAGAACAAACCCAAGAGAAAAATAAGCAAGAACATGAACACACATTCTCTTACTCTCTCTTACACACACACACACACACACACACACACAGAGACACCACTCAGATATAAAAGTATGCCAAATTTCATCCCTAAGATAAATTAAAACTGCATCTTTGTATGTTTTCTCATATATTAGACCAGTAAAGTTTGTAAGTTTGACAACTGGTCCACCCACATTCCACCTGTTGGGTGAAAGTCTTCCTACCTTCATTGCTCTAGATGGAGTATAAACTCTAGAGAGACAATTTGTAAGTACTCATCAAAATTACAAATTTGTTTTACCTTTCACTCAGCAATCCTGTTTCTGGTAGTCATTAATGGGAAAAATAAAGTTTTATATTTAGAAAAATGTTAAGCTAAAATTAAAATGAAAAAATACCCATCTTTTAACTGTTTCAAATGCAGAGCAGAAAGAATCCTGGTCTCACACTCAGGTTCCATGTGGGAATCTCGATCTAATAAACACAATATGTCTCTAGGCAAGTCCTCTACTACTCTACTACTCTGGAGGTTCAGGCCAGGTATCTGCTTCATGAACAGTACCACATTTAGCATTTATGAGCATTTTAAGGGAGCCACGATTTTTCCATTTTCAAGACAGAGATCGAGACCCAGAATTGAGGGAATGTGTTCAAGCTCTCCTGCCTATTAAGTGACAAAGTGAAGTCATTGTGGTCACCCTCTGTGCAGAACTTCCCCTTCATATATACAAAGGGCATGAAAACACTAGCCACATCACTGTATCTGGGGTTCAGCATGAACCCCAGTGAACCCCAGATGTGGAAGCAGGGAGAAGAGGGAGAACACCAATAAACACTCAGATTTGTGGAGATTATGTCTCCAGCAGTGAATCTGGTTACTGAGAATGCTTTCAGAGCCTAACAGGTGATTTAAATGTAAGTACATAATTAAGGTAACCAGGAAGGACTTGCCAAAATCAAAATACCAACAGAAAATGAGCAGTTCTTTGCTTTGCAAGTTCAAAGTCCCAGACGCAGACCCAAATGTGAATGCAATGATACTTCTAAGCTTATGTACATGAGATCATCAAGAAAGAAGGAAAAGACCACTTCCAGGGGTCACTGTGCTGCCATTTACCACTTTTGACTTTCTGCTGTAATGTTTTGTGGAGGGGTGGGGGGAAAGTTAAGGGGAGGAAGAGAATAGTATAGATCCTTATTACCCTAAAAGAAGGAAGACACCAGTGTCCCACCCTTCTCACCCTGCTACCAGGGAAAAAGAGACGCACAGATAAAGAATAGCCTCATCAGCTACAAGAATCTAGCAAGCTGGTAGAATGGCAAGAAACCGTGGCTAGAGGATTTTACTAGACTGTGGTAAGTCCATGGTAGTCACTCTTAGCACTTAGCAACCACGGATCTAATGTTGTGATTGGGAACTCCCTGAGTCTTTGATATGCATTAACTGGTCGTTTCCCCCAAGACACAATTTCGAATCACTCTGCAAGGCAGAGGTGAGCAAAAGCATCTTGCTTCTGTGCCTATTAGTCCCAGTTCATTCCTGAGAGGCAGTGGTTCTCTGCCTATTACCACAGAGGGCCCAGAGAGTTAAAGGCCCACAATGTCAGTAAATGTTCTCAGTCATCCGTTGCTGCATTTGCAGAGGATATTAGTGATATGTGTGGCACTGCCTGAAGGACTTCAGCATCGCCTCTCTCTGCATAGACACCCTGATCTGTCTTAGAGAACCTCACCTGAAACTACGTACAACTGTGCTTTACGGTCATGTGAAAAACAGTCTAAGGGAGAACATTCAGGAGTGAAGGTTAACAGAACTGAGTTCAACTGGCATAGTATTGTGAAATAAATATATTTTTAAAAGTGAAAAATAAAGAAGTTTAGTTATCCTACAAAGAGTAGTGGATTTCTGTCATGTAAGCATCCTGTCATGATGCCAGTTGTAGTACAAGCATCCCAATCTGGGTAGGTTCTTTACTGGTTCTAGCAGTTACATAGACACTCTATGCAGGGTCAGGGCCAGGCTGTAGATGGAAGGGCCAGGACACAGGCAAGGAACCCAACTCCTTGGAATCTTCGCACTTTTTCTCTGGTCTCGTTTTCTTTTACCATTCTCTCATGCTCTTTTTGAGCTTTCTAGTGCTCTCTCATCCCGGGGTGACACCACCCTTTGAAGCTTTCCTCCCAGATGTACCCACTCACGCATGTGCATACCCACTGACCCAGACATGTTCAATCATGGGGTGGGTGCAGTTTCACAGGTGTTGGTCATAGAGGTTAATGGAGGGAAATGCCTGACCAATTCATTTACTATAACTTTCTAGTGGGGAAGCTTGCATAAGGCTATTTCAGCACTGAGGACCTTCCTCTGAAACAGATTTAAACTAATAATAATAATAGTAATAGTAGTGAAAATAGTAATAGTAGTGATGATGATGATGATGATAATAATAATAATAATAATAATAATAATAATAATAATTCTTTCAAAAGACCCTGGAATGCATGGTGTCTGAGGGGATGACAAGCTTTCCTTACCAAGGATCAGGGAGATTTTTGGAACAAATGTGAACACTAAAATATCATTTCATCAAGATCAGGAAAGGAATTCATATAATGAAAAGAAGAAAAATTATGTAATGAAAATAAAGGCATATGAGGTTTGGAAAATTTGGGAGTTTTTTTTTTTTTTAATAATGAGCATGTGTGAGTAAAAACTCATAGAATAATCTCTATCAGCTGATTTGTGCTGATCTGAAGTCCCTTAAAAACATACATTTAAAGTTTCTTTTAAAGATGTGCGTATACACAATGGAATATTACTCATCAATTAAAATACCACTTTTAATGAATTTATGATAACATGGATGTATCTAGAAGAAATCATATTAGCAGAAACAAGACAGAAATTAAAAACAGAAACCAAATGGTTTCACTAATATATGGGACATAGGGGGGGAAAAGGCCAGGAGGAAAAGTCAAAACAAGTTAACAACCAAACTCAAGTACACAACTTGGGGTGGGGGAGGTCAGGGAGGGGAGGTGGTAGGTGAGCCCTAGGGAATGCAAAGATGTGAAATATATATAAATAATTTAAAATTTAAAAAAGCAACCAATGACCATGTACCTCTTTTCACACTTTGATCCTTATATCCAACGTTAATAACCATGTATTCAGGAATTACTAAAAGACTTCAAGTACAATGTCTGCAAAGAAAAGTTTTATTGCCTTCAATATATTTTTACTAATTTTGTAAGTGATAGCCAATTTTTGAAACATCTCAATTACCTTTGTGCCCTTCAAGAAAAATGAATATGAAACTTCAAAAAAAATAATAGTTTCTTTTAAAAATGAGGCTCAATACTCAAGCGAACCTCCCCTAAGGAAATAAATCCTGAAAACAAATACCAGCAGTAAACAAAGGTACCCACTTCATGACAATAGAATAACTTTGGAAGCTCACAAAATAATCAAGGGAAGTCGGGTGATATTTCAATCTGCTTTTTACAGAGTTCCAAGAAATGGAGGGTACACAAATTCCAAAGAAATCCAAAATCTAATCAAATGGTGTAGCTAGCTACCTTAGTAAGAATTACAGGTATAATCTGCACTGGAAACTTGATAAAGACATGACTCAAATCTAAGTGTGTTGTATGGTGTCTGTCTTGAACTGTCCTGCCATTTATGCCACTGGCATGTTTTCTCTGTCTGCATTGAACCATATCATCTTCTTCGCCAGTCGTAATATCAATCTCATCCTGTTTGTGATACCAACTCATCAGACTGACCAACCTTTTTTGGTTCTAGCAGTTACACAGGCACATCATGCAGGGCAGGCCAGGCCAGGGTTGGGGGTTGTAGGGACTGGGAGGGGGCAATTGGGAGGAAAGTGAGCCCTCTAGCCTCCCAGGAATCTTTACACTCTTTCTCTGGGCTCTCTCTCTGATGTTCTCTTTTCTTCATCTCATGCTCTCTCTGATGTTTGCACTTACTCTATCTCTGCATCCCTTTATCCCCTCTCTCCTAGACCCAGTTGTACACACGTACACATGCACACACCTACTATGCCACACAATCATGAGAACAACACAATGCCACAGGTGCTGGTGACACAAGACAATGAAGGAAAAGGCCTGACCAACTCCACTTACCCTACATATGGGCACTGTTTTCGGAACTAATGAAGCTCCTATAATAGACTTGTACATTGTTACAAGGAACCTGTCGTAGTCGGGTCAATGTCAGTAAGAAACCTCAATAAGCTGAGAGGACAAGGACAAACAAAACAAAATAAATTTCTTTGGAAACATATCCACAGTCCTAGAGGATGAAGATTCCTTATAGTGTAAACATATTTAGTCTCAGTCCAGAATTTCTCCTCCTTCCTCTTGAACCACAACCATAACCCAGAGTTGGTCACTACAAATCAAAAACTTTCTGACCATCCCTCCTATTGTTTCAGTTCATTCTTTCAAAGATGCAATATCAACAATATTTCAGCCCTATGGAGACCAATAATTCAGTGGACTGCTTACTTTGCACACTCCCTAACCTGTACTTACAACTTCCCTTCACTCTGATTTTAATAGTCATTTTAAGTGTTCCCTTGTATGCACCTGCAATTTCCTTGTTCCACTTTAGTTTTGCCTAAGACATTAATATGGATTAATCCAAACACTCTGTTCTTCCTTGCACTCTGAAGCTTACCATAATTTAAAACACACACACACACACAAACACCCAAGCTCTAGTCTAATTGATCTCATTTTAATATTCCAACAAGACTCCTTATGTGAACTTTTCACATAGTCAGGCAATATAGCACAATGCTGTATACCATCTCTCTCCTGCTATCCTAGATTTTCACCTCTCCTCAAACTTTTAACATACTTTCCCCTGTCCAGTCTCAGCTGGTATCCTTGCTTACTGTTTCACTAAGAAAAACAGTAGCAAATGTTCACCACCTCTATCTACCTACCCTGCCTTCTTTTCTGAAGAAGTTAAATGAACTAGTTAAATGAACTATTCAAGGTCCTATTCAAGGACAAACGTTCTGTCAAGCACTGGTTTCCATACACACTCTTTCTTAAGACATTGCTCCAACAATTTTCTTTCTTTCTGCCATACTATCATTGTTAACCCTCCCCTGAATCACTCACATCAGGCATGCCAACCCATTCTGCCTCTCCTACATATTAAAAAAAATGTTTCTTACCTTCTACCCCTTCCAGACTATAGTCCAATTCTCTGCCCCTTTTCATGCATACTCTTAAAATTGCTTTTCTGTACTTAAATGCATTCAATGAACTTTAGTTGGGTCTCCATTCCTCTGATTCCAATGAACTGCTTCTCAAAGTCAGCCAAGACCTCCAAGGGCTAAATTCAATGTTCAGTATTCATACCATCATCCTTCTTGACCTGTAAGCATCATTTGAAGCAGTGGCCATGATAGCCTTTTACCAAGTAGGCTTTCAAAATACAACACTGTTCCCCTTCTTCCTCAGGGGTCACCCTTTCTAAATCTCCTTACCTATTCCTTCTGCCAGGTACTCTTCCTCCAGATATTATACATTCTCTTCTCTTTATGCACACCTCCTTCAAGTCTTTGACAAATATGCCTTTCTCATTGAAATACAAATTGGTCACCATTAATATACACTGTGATGTAATTATTACATTTATCTTTTGCCCCTACCCACTCTAGCAGATGACTGTCAAGAGGACAAGGATCAGTGTTTGGTTCAGTGGTTATAATAGTGGGTAGTACATGGGTGAAAAAATAAATTAAATTAGGATGCATCAAAATTCTTGTGATAAGTAATATATGCATAATTAACATTTAAAGTGTAGCATTTTAACTACTATTTAAGAGTACATAATCACCATATTTTATACTGTATTAGATTTTTTAAAAAATCAATAGGGTACTTGAGAAAATTTGTCAGAGCATTTAAAGAAAAATATGTTAAATCTACAAATGTAATTTAAAATAGTTAAGGTTTAGAATGAATATATTCATATTTATAAACTTAAGGATCAATTATTTAAATTTGACTTAGAAACAATAAGATTCACAAGTTATACTTAAAAGTCTACTAAATAAACTATCTTAATTTCACTAATTACTAGTTTTTAAAAAGAAAAACTCTAAATTTCCTGGAAGTAAGATTCATACGTGGGAATACACATACTAACATACATTCGAAGGACTGAGCAGTTTACTGAAGCATTTCACTAGTGACCTCCAGTGTCTGAAGAGAGAAACAACACATAAAGGAAAGAATTCAAATGCTTAATAAATGTCCAGTAAAATGAACATGGACAAAACTTGTTAATGAGTATGTACAACCTTATTTTCAATATAGTAAGTGATCTCATATGTATTTCAAATGTTCATAACTCTTGGGGTAGAAGTATGTGAACGACAGAGACTGCTCTGGTAATTCAAAGAGGACACATAGATCTCCGAGAGGCTACGTGAAATGGGTACACTTAAACTGCTCTTAAAGTAGGAATTGCAGCATATGGTTACAGAAGGACAACAGCAAGGAACAAGAAGGACCATAGAGCCAGGCATGGTGGCACGTGTCTGTAATCCAAGCGCTGGGAGGCAAGAGGCCAGGGATCATTTGAGTTCACCTGCTCAAGACTACCCCCAGACAACATAGCAAGACCTGGTCTCAAAAAAGCAGCCAGGTGTGGTGGCAGGCACCTGTAATCCCAGCTGAGGCTGGGGACTACTTGAGTCCATGGGATCAGGACTACCCAGGACAACATAGCGAGACCTAATCTCAAAAAAAAAAAAAAAAAAAAAAGTGTACAATCCCTTTACCAAACTGGAATTTCATCCAGGAGACTGCATCTTTATTGAAATATTATAATAGGTGAAACATTTGTTGGCAAAATGAATGCAATTATGAATACTAAGATTAGTTATCAGTTTATGAAAAGAATAAAAGAGCCTAACACTAAAAATTACTGTACCATGACCAAAAGACAAGCGATTTTTCATCTCCTGAATTCAGTCTCCACACACACACAAAAAGGACCTTAGAGGGGAAAGAGAAACTTGTGCATTGGGAAATGGTGAGAAATCTATTAGAATGAAATACATGCAGCACAATAAAAGAGGTTGGAAATTAAACTATATAGAACAGATTCTGAATGTCATGTGCAGGTAGGAGCTATACTTTCTGCTTGAGACAATGGGCAGTCATTTAAGATTTGTGTAATCAAGCAAAATAATGCAAGCTTAGCCACAGAATCATAGATGGAGCAGAAGTCAAAATGAAAGGCAGGAAAGCATTTAGAAACTAGTATGCTACTTATGGAGAGGGTAGATGAATTTGATGACCTGAATGAGGATGCTTTCAATGGAAGAAAAAGGAGGCAATTGGCCATTGCAGAAGTAGGACTGAGAGGACTTGATTTTGTTAAGAGAATAAATAATAGGGAGTAACCAAAAATAACATGTTGTTTGGGATCTCCCTCAGTGGGAAGTAACATAAGTAAATAAGATAGAGAATACTAGATACAAAAGATCAGGTTTCTTGAGGGAAATGATCATTTATTCTTAGAAGAAATGTAGGGAAAATCTGGGAGAAAAGATCTTGTAAGTGGGTATATATTCCAGTATAAACTCAAGAAAGATAGGAAATTAGGATTTCAAGTGGTTGTAAGTAAGTTAAATAAAGGTAGGCAAAGAAGACCAGGAATATCTCCAACAGGGACAGATGATGGAGAAGTCTAAAGATGTCAGATGTACAAAAGAACCAAATAGTATCACTGGCATCAAAGGAAAAGTTTCCAGACAAAAGAACTACCGAATGCTTAAGGTCACAAAACCTGAAGACTGAGAAAGTCACTGTTCTGATAAGTAAGGTGCAGTCAGTGATCTTCAACATAGTGCCAGTGGGATGGTGGGGAAGGCACCAAATATCAAACATGGAAGAGTTAGTAGATAAGGTCATGGCACCAAATGTTTTATCTTTTGAACAGTTTGTACAAAACTGTAACAAATCCCTGGGATTGCAAAGATGTGAAATTTATATATAAATAAATTTTTAAAACAAACAAAAAAAATACATCTTTGGAGGTAGCAAAATTCAGCAAGGGGTACTGCTTTTTAATTAGAAGACTCAGACATGTAAGTATACAAGTGGGGAAGAAATCACCAATTGGGAAATAAAATCGATAGAATATGCTAGACCAAAGAGTAAGATTTTCTGGAAGAAACAAGGGAAGATGGTATAAAAGTAATGAATGATCTTGGAAATAAAAGTATTTTTCCTTAGCAAAGGGGTTATGTGAAGATTGAGAATAATTTAAAGAGGGAGACTAGAGAAATAAAAGAAGTTATGGTCAGAAATATGTAATTTCAATAAAATGGGCAACAATTTCATTTTCTGGTGCCTTTCAATTCAGTATTTGGGTACCTACTCTGTGCCTGATGCTGAAGATACACAGTTGTCCAAGATTACTTTTATGTTGATAGTAGTCAAACTTGTTTCAATAAGTATTTTATATAACCTCACTCTTCCCTCCCAACCCCAGTATTAAATCTGAAATGAAAGAATCTTAAGAGAGATGGCCAAAGTCAACAGATAGTTTTATTATATTACTTGGACTAAACCCAATGACACTTCCTCTCCTTAACTACTGTTGTAAAGTCCAGCCTCCGTCATAACTTCCTTCATGTTCTTTGAGTCTTTCCAATTTCCCTTGATCCTTCATAAAGCAGAAGTTCAGAAGTACAAAATAAGTAAGATGGTAATAGGAGGCAGTTAAAATAAATATAGTGATACCTTTCCCAGAACCCTCAGGTGTAGCAACATAATTTCTAAAACCATCACTCAATGTTCACTATATGCATGGCACTATATCAGGCACAAGCCAAGCATAAGACTAAATAAAGTCTGTTCTCTTGAAAGTCAGTTTATTAGAAAAATAAGAAAATAACAAAAAAACATAGCAACACTAATCATGTTGAGGCCAAGAAGAGGAGGAGTAACACTGAAGTTAAATATTGTGGATGAAGGAGATACCTGAAATTGAGCTACCACAGTTCAAGGACAACACTCACTGTAGGCCAAGAGAGCCTAGAAACTTTGCAGTCACTAGTTTACCTAATTCAACCACTAGATTAGACAACATGGTTTTTTAAGGTCTGACACATGGTTTTAATGCATTTGTAGCTGTTTTGCTCATGTAAATTACAACTTTTTTGCAAATGAGACAGTTCAGTGCCAAAAATTAATTGCATTAAGTGCTCTTTTAAACTTCAGACCCCCAAGTCACACCTTCTCCAAACTCCAGAGCTCCTCATTCTGCAAGTTCATAGTGAAGATCTGCATTTTTTTTTTCTAGACCTCTTGAATAGTTCTGATTCAGGGTTCAGTTGGCCAGTCTCTGAGTTCACTTCCCCAAGGACAAGGAGCTGAAAGAATTACTTCCATGACTCCTGATAGATTCAAATTTACGAAAGATCCAACAAATGTTCTCAATTCATTTATTTGTATAAAAAAGCAAACAAAAACCTTCAGGTCCGTATTTTGAAGAAACAAATCACATTAAAATGCTCATTTAATTACTGTACAAACTATAGCCCCAGGGAAAATAACATTAATAATCAATATTTACTGTTATCCTCCCAGATATAGGAAAGGGAAACCATAAACTTTAGGCTACATTATCTTTTGGTTGAAAAGCAAAGAATAAAGTCACGTTTCTGTTCTGACAAAACTAAACAAAACAAAAGATTCACATGATCCAGTAGCTAAAAGGATTCCAAACCTTAAGAGGTTTTTTCAGGTTGCAAAGCTTACTTCCGCTAACAGACTGAAAATTCATGTTCCTGGTTATTATTAATGTGTTTGATTTAGAGTGGAAACTAGGGTCTTCTTCATTTGATTTCCTTTGTCTTCTAATCAAGGGAACTCTATCCACTAAATGCATAAGGTCTTGAAAAGAAAGCATGACACTTTAACATCCATTTTCACAATGCAATTTAATCAGAAAGTTCGTCCCACTTCCTCATAATCCTTCTCCAGGACTGCCAAATCCTCCCTAGCCTCAGAGAACTCCCCATATTCCATGCCTTCTCTAACGTACCAATGTACAAATGCCTTCTTGGCATACATGAGGTCAAACTTGTGGTTCAGGCGGGCCCACGCCTCTACAATTGCTGTGGTGTTGCTCAGCATACAGACTGCCCGCTGGACCTTGGCCATCTCCCCTCCTGGTGTGACTGTGGGTGCTTGCCTGTTGATGCCCACCTTGAAACCAGTTGGACACCAATCTACAAACTGAACAGAGTCCTTTGACTTCATGGCTGCAATTGCTGTAGTAACATCCTTAGGAAACACATCTCCTCTGTACAGCAGGCAGCAGGCCATGTACTTCCCAAGTCGAGGATCACACTTGACCAGCTGGTTGGAGAATTCAAAGCAAGCAGCAGTGATGTCTGACACAGAGAGCTCCTCATAGTAGGCCTTCTCAGCAGAGATGATGGGGGCAAAGGTTGTCATGGGGAAATGTATTCTTGGATAAGGTACTAGGTTGGTCTGGAATTCAATTAGGTCCACATTTAAGAGTCCTTCAAACCTGAGGGAAGCAGTAATGGAAGATATCACCTGACTTACCAGCCTATTAATGTGACTGTAAGAGGGACGTTCAACACCAAGTTTATGATGGCATATGTCATAGAGGGCCTCATTGTCCACCATGAAGGCACAGTCCGAGTACTCCATGGTGTTATGGGTGGTGAGGATGGAGTTGTAAGGTTCTACCACAGCAGTGGCAATTCTGGGGGCAGGATAAACAGAGAACTCCAGTTTAGTTTTCCCATTATATTCTACTGAAAGCCGTTCCATTAGAAGAGATGTAAATCCTGATCCAGTGCCTCCTCCAAAACTTCGGAAAATCAGGAATCCTTGAAGCCCACTGCACTGTTCTACCTGAGGAAAGTAAATGAGATATGAGAATCATAAGTCATAAGTCTAGAAGTAGAGGTCAGGGTAGTCTACAAGTTCCCCAAAATTAAAAGAAAAAAAAAAACTCTCAAAAGGGACTGGTTTACCATTACTGACTCTGCTACAGACCTATTACTTGAAACGTACTGGTTACTTTCCAGAGCGCAGAAAGTGTTATAGTTTTACTATCAGCAAAGCATAAATTTTCAACTCTTTCCCTGCTTTCAGTGAATTTAGCTATAGGTAATCTAAAGCAAACCCATTATCAATCACAAAGGAAAAAGACTAGTAAAGTATTGAAACAAGATAATCCCCAACCCCCAGTAAATAAAGTACATATCACCCCTACATTCAATCTACAATGCTGGTGTAAAAGTCATTCAATGATTATGCCAAACACCAGAATACTTAGTGGGCAAAATGTTCTCCAGAGATAGATGCTTAAAGAAACTGAAATCTCAGTAAACAGACTAATCTCCAACTCCCACTTGACCCCCTGCTGACTTATAGACAGTGCTTACTGATGGAACATGGTAAGGTTTGGAGTGCTTTGGAAGTCTTTGATAAGGAGATAAACCTTACCTTAGCAGAAGGATGGGTCTATTCTTTAAAAAGAAAATGGAGCTAAATGTGAGAACATGGATAAACTTTGAGGGCATTATGCTAAGTGAGATCATTCAGACTCAGAAAGATAAATACTCCTTGATCTTACTTATATGTGGGATCAAAAAAGGGAAACTCTCAGAAACAGAGGAGAATATTGGTGGTCAGGACCTGGAGTGAGGAGGGAGAGGGGAGTATGAAGGAAATGGGGAAGTGCTGATCAAAGGATTAAAATTTTCCATTTAGGAGACAAAAAAAAAAACTTCTGGGGAATCTAGTGATCATGATAGGTAATACTGTACTGTATACTTAACATTTTTTAAAAGAGTAGATCTCAAGTGTTCTTACCACCAAAAAAATAAGAGACATTATGTAAGATGATGGATGTATTAACTAGCCTTATAAAGGTAAACACTGCATAATGCATATGGGTATTAAATCATCAGGTTAAAGTCTTAATTTACACTGTTATGTGCCAATTAATATTGCAATAAAGCTTGGGAAAATAAAATGTTCTAAATTTCCTTACAAACCATTTTTTTAAAGAATAGATAGGAATTACACAGTAACAGCATCTTCGCCCTTCCTGCAGAATAGAGTGGAGCTGAAGCCCATCATCAGGACCATCTCAGCTGTAGGGAGGGAGGCAGGGTGGTGATGGTGGTGGTTCAGGGTTGACAGGCGGTTGGGAGGTGTCTGCGGGTCTGTGGAGAAGGGAGACACTTGCCAGCTTCCGGATCCTCTCCAATACAAGGTCGATGATCCCTGAGCCCACAGAGTAATAACCTCTGGCATAGTTGTTGGCAGCATCTTCCATTCCACTCACAAGCTGCTCAGGGTGGAAGAGTTCTCGATACTTGCCCGTTCGAATCCCATCTGCAGATAGAAAGCAGGTCAGGGCATCTGTGACTACACTCTGCAAATATGCCCTGACCCCAGTTCTCTTCCCTAATATTGTAGTAAAGAAATGAATGTGAATGGTCTTAAGGACTAAGGAAGTCTAGGAATAGGTACAATTATTTACCAAAAAAAAAAAAAACCCAAAAACTGAAATCCTTTTTAACTTTTTTTTGTTTCATGAAAACAAAAAGCTGAAATATACCTCCTTTATTAGTTTCTTAGGGCTACCAATACAAATAATAAATTAAAACCTAGTGACCTGAAACATGACAAATTTGTTATCTAACAATATGGGAGATCCAAGGTCTCACAGATTTTTATGAATCCTGACAATTCATGGAGTTCCTTGGCTTACTGTTGCCTCATTCCAATCTCTGGTCCTTTGTCACTGTCTGTGTGTTTTCTTATGAGGACCTAGACCACTGGACTTAGGACCAACCTGTAGGGTTGGGAGAGGGGAGCCCACCATACAGGCTGAGAAAAAAAGGCCACAACAACCCTTTTTCATACCCACTCTCTTCATTAAGGTCTACTAAGAATCAGATAGCACTCCTGTTAAGTTTGACAGGAACCAGACTTCACGAAAACTACATTCCATCCTGGTGGACCTGATAAAGACCTAGAGTACACATAGCAGGCAAAATGAGTAATGTCAGTGGGAAAATTTATAGCTTCTCCATCTCACACTCCCTAGATCCTCTTCCCTATAAAAGGAACTGGGCATACTGGGCTGGGCAGTGGCTGCTATGTCACTGGGTTCCCACCCTGGCCACTGCACATTAAACTCTCTCATCTACATTGCCTTGATCAAGAGTTGTGTTTTCAGCAGTACCTTTCCTTTTCCAAACCTTAACTACCTTAACTCAATAAGACCCCATCTTATCTAAACACATTTGAAAAGACACTATTTTCAAACAAAGTCACATTCTGAAGTTCCTGGTGGACACTAATTTTTGGGAGACACCATTCAACATGGTATATACTATGGCACTTGGAAATTTTCATATAAATATTTCTTTTTATTACTAATTATATATTTTTACTTACATCATTTTATACCCCAAAAGTTGTCCCACCATCATATCAACCTGTGAACAGTCATCATGATGCTTTATGCTCATCTCTCCCCTGATTTTCCCCTCTCTCTCTCCCCTCCCTTGCTATATGCTTCAGTTCTGTTATCAGTTTATTAGTCTTAACTTTTTCTTGTCCTTTTGTTTGGGGGTGAAACTATCCAGTATTTTAGATAAATATTTCTATCCTCAAATAGCAACTTTGTACTGGAAAAGCTTAACATACCAACATAAATTACTATTTGTATGCTTTAGAAGGGACTTTAACAAAAATGTGGCAAACTCCATGTGATTCAGATGCAGTTAACAGTCATGGATAAGGCAGAGAGATCTGTGTAAGATATTGGCAGTATTCTGTGTAGACAAGAGCAAACCTGGCTGGGGTTCATTAAAACCTTTTTATACCCTGAGAATCATGAGAAACATCAAAACACAGCATGTCCCATAACCCCTACCTTAGAATTACCCAAAGAGCATGATTCCTGGAGAGTTACACAGCCCTATTTGTTATAATGAGGCCTAGGAAATGTTGCTGTGGTAACAGCAAGCACTGCATCCCATATTAGCTAACACCATGTGTTTGAGAATCAGTTTCCTGGTTCATAACATACCTTTCTCACTTAGCTCTAGAGCAGTGATTTAGTCTCTCGGACTCCCAGTTGTTTCAACCCACAAAATAAGATAATAATAAGACTGGCGCCACTGCATTGATATGGTAATTAAATGAGGTAACAGGGACTGATGCAGGATCCATATGACAACAAATTTAAAATAACAGAAATAAAACTGACAGGCATGTATGCAGACCTACTCATTGGCCTTGCTAGTCTAGCAATTAGTCAAGCAGTTCACTTCCTAAGGGAAACTTTCTAATAATCTTTCAAGAATAAGATGGTTCTTTCAGTCTCTTTGTTCTTCTATATTTAACACAAACTTCTAAACTCAAATCATTAAATTTACTATATAGAGTAAATTAACATACAAAAAAGTGAAGTTAGAATTTTTTTAATGTTTTTATAAATAAGATATAGATAGGCATATAATTCTGGGTAGACTCTGCTTCTCACCTGAAGCTGAGCTCAGTCTTATGGAAACCTACTTCTTCATGACAAAATGCAGTTGGTATCCTGAGGGCAGGTTTGCCATTAATGGCAAGCAGCTCTCTCTCCCTTTCCCTCTCTCCCTCCTCCTCCCTTTCTCCCTCCCTTTCTTTCCCCTTTCCCTTCCCCCTTCCCCTCCCCTTCTTCCTCTCCCTCTCCCTATCCCACCCCCTTTCCCTCCTTCCCTCTCTGCTTCCCTACCTTCTCAGAGATTCCTGATTATAGCACTGACAATCATTAAGTAGACCCTAATTGCCTACTGCTCTCTCACTTTGTTCAGAGTATCCAGTCCCTGGTGCAGTATGCTGAACCAGCATCTTTGTGGATTTCAATGGGTTTTACCTTCCTTTTCTTGACTTACTTTACCTCCAGTGCCATTTGGCTCCACTCACTGGAACTATCATCATGCATAACTGCACCCTCCTTCTCAAATATTAAATTTACAAATCCTTTCTCTGATCATACTTCCTTACTTCCCCCAATGAGACCTATGATCCAATCTGAACTATTTTCCCAGTCTCATCTCCATTGTTCTTCTATACACACACCAAAGTTCTATCCTCTGACTCCTGTTGACTTGCAAGTCCCTCCAAACCTCTGTGAATTTACAAATGCTGGTCCTTTGTGGGAAGATATTTGATGGTTCCAGTTAACCATCCCTTCCTTTGTAATACCTCTGAACCTTGCAGAAATATCTATTTATTATTTCAGATTGAATCATATGAAATTGACATTTTTAATTGTAAAAAAGGTCTCCATTGGTAAATTTATGTGATTCGATGTAATACATTTGACAATATTGCTATAACACTATATTTTCCACTCCATCTGCTTCTCTGTTCAAAGAAAATGGCTTCTGCAAGACAGCAAATCCAGCTAGCTCAAACCCAATTCTATCTTCAATAATTCTGTCTTCAGGATAAGTTCCATAACTTCCCTGAGATTCTAAACTGAGAATGACAATAATATTTCCTGATATCATTGTTGAAAGGACTAAAGCAATATTTCCAATCCTTGAGTGGATCTTTGCAATTTCCTCAGTCCACTGAGTCACATAGTACTATGTGACTTCCAAGGCTAGGTTATAAAAATACCATGTACTTCTGCTTTGTTATCTGGGATTCATGTTCTTAGAACTCAGTAGAAATGTTGTGAGGCAACCCGACCAGTCCACAGAGAGGACTGTGTCACCCAGAGTCCAGACCAACTTGCTAGCTAAGCAAGTGAGCATTTCACTTTCAAAGTGGAGACCCAGCTCCTATTGTTGATACCATGTGGCACAAAGAGAGCTGACACCTTTGAGTGCAGCTCACATTGTAGATTTATGAACAAAATAATGGTTCATAATTTTTTATCACAATATTTGCTGGTAGTTCATTACAGAGCAATAAATAATTGCTACATTGCATTAAACCCAAATCAGTGCAGTTTTTTTCTTAAGTCAGTATCACCTGTCCTTTCTACAGCATTTCTCTAGCTCCATTTCAAGTATATTTTCATAAGAGACTACAAAAGTTGTCATTCATAAGTATAAAATGATATTGATTTCCCACACAATAAGTAGACTTGACTATTTGGAATCATTTTCAAATATCCTACTCTTAATAGGCAGGTTGGTAACCCCAGGTTTTCAGATTCATTGTCAGAAGAATCTAGTAATTGACTTTCAAACCCATGAAAAGATGCAATGTCTGCTGATTTTGGTGTGTATTAAAAAGATTTTAATTCATTTTACTACACAGAAAAAGGCCAGCTAGTCTTTCCTTAAGATGGATCTGTCATACTAATCATCTAAAATGGCTATTGGGTGGGTCTCTAAATTTGGAACGCATTTATATGTTATAGAGCTAGCTTTAAATAAATAATTTGTTCATCCCACCAACTAATACTTCTTGATATTTGTTTCAAGTACCCTGGAGTATAAAATTTCTCTCACCTATAACAGTTGGCTCCAGGTCCATGAAAAGTGCTCTGGGCACATGCTTCCCAGACCTTGTCTCACAGAAGAATGTATCAAAGGATGCATTCATATGTTCTGTGGTCACATTTCCCAACGGATCCACTCTGCTGTCAAGAATGATGCCATCTGGCTGGATTCCATGTTCCAGGCAATAGAGTTCCCAACAAGCATCCCCAATCTGGACACCAGCTTGGCCAATGTGAATGGAAAGGCATTCCCTCTGAAATAAGCCACAGCATGTTAGAGCTAAGGAGGCTTCTTACTCAGTTTGAGCTTAGCACTCTGGTTACAAAAGACAGAAACCAAGTCAGCATCAGCCACCAGGAGAAACTGATACGGGTAATTAAAATTGTCTCACAGAAACCCAAATCAGTGTATAGTTAAACTTCAGGATTAACTGAATCAAGAACTACAATTCCATTAATTGTTTTTTTCAGTAATTGTGTACTGGGTTAAGAACTGTGTATATTGTACATACATACACATGAGAGATATATATTATATACATACATATATTCTTATACAATTGGCATAAGGACATATATATAGCTTCACATATATATATACATATACACATACACACATTATATATGTATATAAAACTCATTGATTCATCCAGAAAAAAATTAGATAGCTATTGGAAAGGAATAACACTAAAATAATGTATAACCTTGTAATATATTAAAACCCATTGCAAATAAATTAAAGAACTTGCCTTATATTTTGAAATCTTACATTTAATTTTCATATATAATCTGTAATTAAAGAAGGTTGTCCTAAGATTAAAAGTAATGGAAAATTTACCAGAGAAACATAAAACAGATTTAACAATTACAAAATGTAAAACTTCTATATTAAAGCCGGACATGGCAGCTTGTGCCTGTAAGCTTCAACCTATGAAGTGGCTGGGGCTAGGGATTGCAGTTTGAGTCCCGCTCAGGGCAATAGAGCGAGACCTAGTCCCCAAAAAAATAGCTGGACGTGGTGGATCATGCATGTAATCCCAGCTATCTGGGAAGCTGAGGCTGGGGATTGCTTGAGTCCGTGGTACCCCAGGCAATGTGAGCCTGCGGTTCCATGGGCAAATAGCAAGACCTAGTCTCAAAAGAACAAACAAACAAACAAAAACAAAAACCCACTTCTATATTATAACAAAAAATGTAAAAATAATTGAATATGTAGCAATTAAAAAATACTTGAGTCACCCACTAGCTACATATGCAACTGATATAAACAAATAAATTAAAATAATGAAATAATCTAAACGCAAAAATTTAGACATAATGGTATTCACAACATTATTTACAAGAATGAAAATCAAGAACTAATCTACTAAACCATTCACCCATTGTTGGACATTAAATGCACCATTAAATATTTTCCTAAAAAAATTATGGTATGGGAGATGTTTATAATAAATGCCAAGTAAAAAGTATGTAAGGTGTATAATTCTATTAAAGTGTGATATCAAATATATTTTAAAATAAGCATAGGGAAAATCTTTTTAAATGCATCAAAATATTAACCAGTTTTATCTGGATTGTGATTTTTTTTCCTTATTTAAACGTTACTTTTTCCTTCATCCTTATCAGCTTCCACTCTCCTATACTACTTTAAACCACCATTCACTATTTTTTAAGGCAAACAACTTTTTTAATTTAAAAAGACACAGATATCTAGACATTGAAGTGAGGGAAAGAGGTTAAATTCCAAAAATCTAAAGAGACAACAATTACTGATTCTAAGATTGTCTAGTGTTGATTGTCAGTAGTCATGGAGATGGTCTTTGTTGGGGTTTCACAGGGAAGGGAGTGTTTTCTGCACCATCAGGACCCTTTGAATTGTTTGCCTGATAAGCTGTGAGGCAGCCCTGCCCTCTTTCATGAACACACTTTCCAAGTGCAAAAAACTTGGGGTAACCTCTCAATCATTGGCCTGGAGCCCACACAGACAGCTCCTGGGAGGAACAGAGAGAGACAGAACGAACTGGTCACACCCATGCAATCTGACTTGGACTTTGTTCATGTTCAGAGTGCATCACAAACCCTTGTACTTTGGCTTCTGGATTCAGAAGGCATAACACAGCCCTCTTTGCTTTCTGAAAAGATCAAGTTTACTACTTGAATACAACTTCCCTCTTGTTTCTTCTCTATGCAGCTCTCAATCTCTCATGTCAAAGACTAAAGAATCAATTTGGATTCATTTAGTGCCAACCAATATTCCAACCTCTATTTGGCACATAAAAATGTAAAACATTTCCCATCATAAACAGTTTCAGTCTTTGACTCTCTTATTGGACTTAAGATGATCTCAGTACGTTATTATTGTAATCAGATGACAGCTTGATTCCTAGATTTAGGGGGAAAATGCAAAAGATGAGGAGAAGGTAATTAATAATTGCTATATCGTTAAAACCACGTACATATAGATTTCTGTGATAATCTTCCTGGGTTATCTACAACTCAGTCCATGCATGGTGCACCGACAGTATTTGTTCACACAATTCCAAGTGAAAATAATAGCAAAAACAAACAAAATAATCGCTACTTTTCATGTGGTCTGTTACCTTAGTGGTTCAGACATTGGAGTGAAACTGTCTAATTTGAACTCTACATCAATGATTGACCATAAAAGGCCAAATCTTGTTTGTTCATTCTAGTTGGAGAAACAACAACTGGGTTTATAACAGAACTGTATTCTAGCATATAGAAGGCTATCACCACTACATTCTTCTCATTTTCATGCCTTCCTTTCCAAGCTATCTAGTAAAATATTAGTCACACTATAAAATATAAGATTAAAAAATGCCCAATGAATGTCAACATTGATGAGTCACAGCACATTAAAAAATACTGCTACAAAACCTAATTGAATTACGAGGAAGGCAAAATTTTTAATTATCTTTTTATTTTTAAATAAATATGGATTGTGTATTCATGTATAATTTTAAGAAATAATAAAGATTTCATGGACCCCCTCCCCATTTTCCCCCCACAGAAATATCTTGCAAGACTATAATATAATATCTTGTCTCAAATTGATATTTCCATTACATACACAGAACATTTCTGCTACCATAAGAATCCCTTGAGCAGGAAGGCAAAATTTTAAGAGCTAGATCATTTAAACAATTTTAAATGTTGGCGAGACTCTCCATTGGAATGAGACGGTCAAAGTCAGAAAGCAGTTTGAAAAGTGACTTACGTTTCAAAGTTAAAGATTCTAAGACACTAAAAGTTAATGTCACTGGCGCATAGGAGATTAAAGGAACAGTGGATCTGAAAAGGAGGTCCTCAAATACAATTATTGTAACTACTCCTTTTCATCTCCAGTAAACTGAATTCAAGAAAGGACAAGGACAACATTTTCATACTTAATAACTATTCAGTATGCAGGAGCTTAACAATGTCAATTAAACAGTTCTTGGTAACTTTAAAAGCATAAAAAAGTATGGCAATTGGTTTCTGCAAAAAAAAACAACAGTCTAAAACAAATGTAAAAACTAAAGCAAAGGTAGGTTTCATCACAACATTTCAATTAAAGAGAGTGGTAACTGTAAATCAACTAAGCTTTTCCTAACATCAGAAAAACTTACAGATGAATACATGTTTTTCAAATCTACTTCAAATTTATATGAATAGTAAAAAAAAACAAAGTTTCTTTAAAAATGTCTTATATTAAGAATTATCAAGAACTATTTGGTGGAGGAAAAAGGGTCTAATCTGATTAATAGGATTTTCTATACCAGCAAAGCAACACCATCAACAAAGTACAAGTACCATAGCCACTCACCACTATCAACAAAGTACAAGTACCATAGCCACTCACCATGCTGATCCGAGTGCCCCTGCACCAGGTAATGACTGAGCGGTAGCCCAGGTTGGCCTTATCACCAGGCAGGAAATGACTCCACCTGAAGGCTGGAAGCTTAAGTCACTTAAAGTAGCACAAGCCCTTTCCAGTTTTTCAGTTCTCTAATCTCCAGATAGCTGTTAGGATGGAATACTCTAAGATAAAGGTGAGCATAAAGACAGATGGGTAAATTCAAGCTTATTCAAGTGTGTGTGTGTGT